>JXCR01127521.1:20243-33469 GCA_002079205.1 Phalaenopsis hybrid cultivar
AATATTAAGAATCTGGAAATTCATTTGAGAAGAAAAGATTGGGGCTCAATGATGTAAAAACTAAGAATTATTTGTAAGGTAAACGAATGCTTTGAGTTTCAAATTTAGGGAAAGAAAAGTGAAGTTCAAAATCATTAAAGGCTATCCAGATATAGTAATCCTCACTTAAATAAAAAAAAGCGAGAAAGGATTGAAAACAATCCTTGAAAAGAAAAGAAAAATATATAGGATTGAAAGCAATCCAAAAAATAAATGATTGAAAACAATCCCTGAAAAGAAAAGAAAAATATATAGGATTGAAAGCAATCCAAATGAAAAAACAAGAAAAGAAAGAAATAAAAAAATATGAAAGTGAGGAGAAGCTTGAGGATATGTCTAATCAAAAATTGGCTTCACTGGATCTACCTAAAGGGAAAACTTAAATACATTCCTGAACTTATATTTATGAAATAGATCTCTTACTAGTAGAGTTCTCATGATGTTCCTATCATTTAAATATTCTAAGTGACTTAATATTGCAACATATAGTCATTCCTGAAATGAATAGAAAACTAGAACTCTTAAACTTGATAACTTGATAATCTTGTGGCTGCAGAGTTAATTCAATTAATTGGATTTTTTCTGAAAATCTCACTATGATATATATTTAAATCAAACTTATAGTATTTCTGAATTAAAACCTTACTACAATAGATCATAACTTTTACATAGTACTAAAATTACTTGAGGACAAGTAATAGTTAAGTTATGGGATTTTGACCCAAGGAAAATATGTTGAGATTTTCATACCTATTTTATACTGTTTTAATGATATTGCACTTTAAGAGATTTTGACCAAAAGAAATATGTTGAGATTTTCATACCTAATTTCATATTATTTTTGATGATATTGCACTTTAAAGAAAGGTATTTTTGATGTTTTGTTGCGGGAATGATTAATTAGGTTCATTGGAGCAAAAAGATGCAAAAAGGAGCGAATTTGGAGCGAAAAGGGCCAAAATGTGAAGAATTAATCTAGGGCGCCGACGGCACCATCGACCCCGCTGATGGCAATATTTTCTCAAGACTCCTGAATTAATTCATTAAGAAGGTTTGCCAATGATGCCCTTAAAGCCGTCAACGGCGAGCTCAGCGGTTATGCCCAATCAGGCTTTGGATAAGGCCAAATTTTGAAGGGATGCTTAGACAACTCTTAAGAAAACTCATCCACAACTTTAAAAGAAGATTTTTGCCAAAAATCAAGAGAGATCCAGAAAAGAATAGAGTTCCTGGAGGTTAGAAAGGTTTTATTAGTGTTTGCTAGAGTGTAAAAATTGTGAGGAATTCTTCGAGAGATTGTAAGAGTGGAGGGAAAGGGAGAGATTTCTTCCTGCTGCTTCGAAGAGGAGTTCTGTGTGCTGTAAAGAAAGGAAGAGATTCAGAGAAACTTCGAGGAGTTTTCCTAGGGAGAAATTAGAGATAAGTTTATTTATTATTGAAGTTTGTATGACTTTGATTTTATATATGAATTCCAAGTTTTATTGTGTTTTCCCCATAAGATCTGAGTATTTTTCCCCGTCTTTCTCCTTGTCTTGATATTTGTGAAATAGTGATTTGAATTGGTGAAGTAATAAAAATGTTTAAGAAATTGTGATGATCTTTTCACTTCAATCTTAATTTACTTTCAATGTGGCCAATTGATTTGTTAAAATATATTGAGTTTTACAACTAAAGTGAATATTACATCCAAGATTTAGAGAGGTTAAAGCCCTTGGAAGTTGGGTGCAAATAAATAGGGAAATAATATTATCGGGCATAGAATTGGACCAAGCCCTTGGAAGTTGGGTGCAAATAAATAGAGAAATAATATTATCGGGCGTAGAATTGGAGCTCTTGGAAGTTGGGTGCAAATAAATAGGGAAATAATATTATCGGGCGTAGAATTGGAGATTTTCAAAGCCCTCGGAAGTTGGGTGCAAATAAATAGGGAAATAATATTATCGGGCGTAGAATTGGAGATTTTAGAATGACAGACTAAAATCCCCAATTTGGTCCTATCATTTGGGTGCTGAAGTGTAAATATTAGCCCTTAGGCGAGGGGAATGTGGGAGCTCCGAAGTGAGAGCCGGTATCCTCCTAGCCTAGCCTTAGATTCAGTAAACAAGTGTAGGATTAGTCAATGTTCTTTATGCCTGGACCAAAGGGTAAGGNGGAATCTTGTGATAACGATAGAATTTAAAAAGAGAAACTAAAGTTATGGCATGATCCGAAGATTAACCAGAAGAACTTTGAACCAGGACAAGAAGTTTTGCTTTATAAAATAAGGCTGAAGTTATTCCCTAGGAAATTGAAGACTAGTTCGTTAGGACCCTTTTTGTGACTTGAGTTTATACTTACGGAGCTGTTGAATTTGAAGATCAAAAGACTGGGAATAGATTTAAACTAAATGGACAGAAATTAAAGTCATATTTTGAGGGTAAAAGACCAAATTTTAAAGAGGTTTTAATGGTTAGTCAACCTAAATAATATCATAATAGGTCGGGCTGTTGACGTTAAACCAAGCGTTTTTTGAGAGGCAACCCATAGTTATCTTTATTTTTTTTTATTGCGATTATAGTATTTTTGTTTGAAATTATTGTTAGTTTGTGGTAGTATTGAACTCTACTACTCATATTTACACTTGAATCATCATAAATTGGATCTACAGAGAAAATTGGAGACAATTCAGACCATAGCGAAACTGTGAAATGTTTACCTTGGGCGTCGATGGTGGGCTCGACGCCATCAACGACAGGTTTTTCCCGAGAGTCCAGACAATTAATTCTTAAGGCTTGCCGACGTCGCCATCGACTCCACCGACGGCGAGAACGGCGAGATGACGGTTTTCAGAGTTTGAAATGTCAGTTTTTGGCGGTTTTAGGTGAGATTTACTCCCTATACTCTTCCAAACTCGGTTCTTAAATTCATATTACCCAAAAATGAATTGAAACTCCATCAAATTTATCCCTATGGCTTCCAATTCCACTAGAAACCCTAGATTTTGAGTGTTCACCGGAGAAATTTTGTTAGTTTTGAGGCGCAACGAATCTTCAACAAAGTGCTGACAAAGAGGAGATTAATCAAAGAAAGAGTATTCGTGAATCGAAGATTGAACAATCCTTCGACACTAATTGAAGAGATGATTGTGCAACGACGATGGGAAGTGTTGTGCTACACTACTGCCGCCGTAGTCGTTCTTGTGGTGAAGGAGTTTTATGCTAATTTGCATGAAATCAACCAGGGAGTCGTCTATGTACGAGGCAGATAGATAACTTTTACTCCTACATGGATTAATGAGTTATATATTATCGAGAATGTTCCTGTCTTCCATTATTCTAACTTTGTCCCGACAAGAAATCTGATGAATGAGATCTACCAATTTTTTTATGGACAAGACTGAAGGCTAGGAAATGAGAGAAAACGGGTATGTTAGTTTCTCTGCTACACTTCTAAACCTCATTTCTAAACACTGACACTTCTTCATTTCTACAAAACTATTACTAACAATGAGGATCGGTAAAGTTACTATAGAAAGTGTTATTCTAAATTACTGTATTCAAATGTGACTGACGATTGATATTGGATCGATAATTGTGAAGTTTGTTTTGGGCCTCATCATTCATGGATCAACTTATGGGTTTGGACATCCTTCAACAATCTTCTTACTCTGCAGTCAGTTCCAAGTATCTTATGAAAATTGGGAAAAGGTACTTCTACCTTGGAAGCCTTTGGACCCAACCCAAAAGTTCTCAGCCAATGAAGAAGAGAATGATATGACTATTATTACGGATCAATCGTCTCAAAATTCACTTCATATTCAACCTCTAGTTCCGGACAAGACACTAGTGATCCTGCGCAGAATCAAGAAACTGGAGAAAGAGGTACAAAATGTTATGAATGCAATTAACAATATCTCTGATTTCTTTTATCATCTAGACTGGAGGAAGAAAGAGCATTTTGATCACTCTGGACATATCGAAGGAAGTTTGATATGANGTAGAATTGGAACAGAAAGCATATTGGGTGATTAAAGAATTCAATTATAATTTGAAGTATGCTGGTGAGAAGATATTGTTACAAATGAATGAATTGGAAGAATTAAGAAATGAATCTTATGATAACGACAGAATTTTAGAGAAACTAAAGTTATGGCTTGATCCGAAGATTAACCAGAAGAACTTTGAACCAGGACAACAAGTTTTGCTTTATAAAATAAGGCTGAAGTTATTCCCTAGGAAATTGAAGACTCGTTGGTTAGGACCCTTTCTGTGACTCGAGTTTATACTTACGGAGCTGTTAAATTTGAAGATCAAAAGACTGGGAATAAATTTATACTAAATGGACACAGATTAAAGTCATATTTTGAGGGTAAAAGACCAAATTTTAAAGAGGTTTTAATGGTCAGTCAACCTAAATAATATCATAATAGGTCGGGCTGACGACGTTAAACCAAGCGCTTTATGAGAGGCAACCCATAGTTATCTTTATTTTTTTTATTGTGATTATAGTATTTTTGTTTGAAATTATTGTTAGTTTGTGGTAGTATTGAAGTCTACTACTCGTATTTACACTTGAATCATCATAAATTGGATCCATAGAGAAAATTGGAGCGCATTCAGACCAGAGCGAAACTGTGAAATTTTTACCTTGGGCGTCGACGGTGGGTTCGACGCCATCAACGACACGTTTTTCCCGAGATTCCATACAATTAATTCTCAAGGCTTGCTGACGTCACCATCAACTCCACCGACGGCGAGAACGGCGAGATGACGGTTTTCAGAGTTTGAAATGTCAGTTTTTGGCGGTTTTAGGTGAGATTTACTCCCTATACTCTTCCAAACTCGGTTCTTAAATTCATATTACCCAAAAATGAATTGAAACTCCATCAAATTTATCCCTATGGCTTCCAATTCCACTAGAAACCCTAGATTTTGAGTGTTCACCGGAGAAATTTTGTTAGTTTTGAGGCGCAACGAATCTTCAACAAAGTGCTGACAAAGAGGAGATTAATCAAAGAAAGAGTATTCGTGAATCGAAGATTGAACAATCCTTCGACACTAATTGAAGAGATGATTGTGCAACGACGATGGGAAGTGTTGTGCTACACTACTGCCGCCGTAGTCGTTCTTGTGGTGAAGGAGTTTTATGCTAATTTGCATGAAATCAACTAGGGAGTCGTCTATGTACGAGGCAGATAGATAACTTTTACTCCTACATGGATTAATGAGTTATATATTATCGAGAATGTTCCTGTCTTCCATTATTCTAACTTTGTCCCGACAAGAAATCTGATGAATGAGATCTACCAATTTTTTTATGGACAAGACTGAAGGCTAGGAAATGAGAGAAAACGGGTATGTTAGTTTCTCTGCTACACTTCTAAACCTCATTTCTAAACACTGACACTTCTTCATTTCTACAAAACTATTACTAACAATGAGGATCGGTAAAGTTACTATAGAAAGTGTTATTCTAAATTACTGTATTCAAATGTGACTGACGATTGATATTGGATCGATAATTGTGAAGTTTGTTTTGGGCCTCATCATTCATGGATCAACTTATGGGTTTGGACATCCTTCAACAATCTTCTTACTCTGCAGNCCGGAGAAATTTTGTTAGTTAACGAATCTTCAACAAAGTGCTGACAAAGAGGAGATTAATCAAAGAAAGAGGATTCGTGAATCGAAGATTAAATAATCCTTCGACACTAATTGAAGAGTTGATTGTGCAAAAATGATGGAAAGTGTTGTGCTACACTACTGCCGCCGTAGTCATTCCTGTGGTGAAGGAGTTTTATGCTAATTTGCATGAAATCAACTAGGGAGTCGTCTATGTACGAGGCAGATAGATAACTTTTACTCCTACATGGATTAATGAGTTATATATGATCGAGAATGTTCTTGTCTGCCATTATTCTAACTTTGTCCCGACAAGAAATCTGATGAATGAGATCTATCAATTTTCTTATGGACAAGACTGAAGACTAGGAAATGAGAGAAAACGGATATGTTAGTTTCTCTGCTACACTTCTAAACCCCGTTTCTAAACACTGACACTTCTTCATTTCTACAAAACTATTATTAACAATGAGGATCGATAAAGTTACTATAGAAAGTGCTATTCTAAATTACTGTATTCAAATGGGACTGTCGATTGAGATTGGATCGATAATTGTGAATTCTGTTTTGGGCCTCATCATTCATGGATCAACTTATGGGTTTGGACATCCTTCAACAATCTTCTTACTCTGCAGTCAGTTCCAAGTATCTTATGAAAATTGGGAAAAGGTACTTCTACCTTGGAAGCCTTTAGATCCAACCCAGAAGTTCCCAGCCAATGAAGAAGAGAATGATATGACTATTATTACGGATCAATCGTCTCAAAATTCACTTCATATTCAACCTCTAGTTCCGGACAAGACACTAGTGATCCTGCGCAGAATCAAGAAACTGGAGAAAGAGGTACAAAATGTTATGAATGCAATTAACAATATCTCTAATTTCTTTTATCATCTAGACTGAAGGAAGAAAGAGCATTTTGATCACTATGGACATATCGAAGGAAGTTTGATATGATTGACGAGAAAGATGGGATTGATAGAAGAGGACTCTACTGAAGAATTCCCATACCGACCCTTCTGTAACCTTTTCGTTCATGTTCAATTGATGGCGATATCAGAGGAGAAACAATCACTGAATCGGAGTAGTAGATTTACTTTACTACCAATATGTTTATGTGTGTAATTTGATTTGAACTTATGTGTTTGCTTTAATTTTGAATTTTGCTTTAATATCTCAGTACAGTTGAGATTGAGCATAAAATGTTTGTTTTCAGCGTTTAGAGTGTTGTGGCTTGGATTGCGACACTGAGTTGATGTATTAAGGTTGAGAAAATACCAAACTTATGTGTGTCGTGTAACAAGTATTGTAACCCTTGAATTTTATATATAATTGTGATGTTTTGTGTTGTGAATGTTTGTTTGTATTAGTACATCATTTAATCACTTAAATTTATGTCTAGAATAATTGAATAAATGTCGATGAGGCTTGAAATTGATCAAAATTACAAAAATCTGGAATTGAACTAATTTTAAAAATCTCGCCGATGGAGCCATCGACNGATTTTATATAAAATTGTGATGTTTTGTGTTGTGAAAGTTTGTTTGTATTAGTACATCATTTACTCACTTAAGTTTATGTCTAGAATAATTGAACAAATGTCGATGAGGTTTGAAATTGATCAAAATTACAAAAATCTGGAATTGAACTAATTTTAAAAATCTCGCCGATGGAGCCATCGACGCCGCCGATGGTGGATTTTTCCCGAGACTTTGGCTATTTAATTCAATAGAGCTCGCTGACGGCACTCACGACCCCTCCGACGGTGAGATACCAAAAAAACACTTTTAATCGACATTTTGACCAGTCAACCGCCAATATTCATCATCCCCTTCCTCTAAATAAATGAAAATTTTGAACTAGGGCTTGAAGATCTTGGATTTAGGGCGATTTCAAAGCCTTTAGACACCGAATTTTATCATCTCTCGGTAAGAGCTTCACTCCAAACTAAAAATATTTCNAGAGCTCTGTCGACACTATTTTTGGTGTGGGATTTGCCCGTAAGAAGCTATCGGTCATTGAAATTGAAATCCTGTTGCCCGCTTTAGAAGGACATTTTTAAAAAAATTTTAATTTTGAAAAAGATGAAGTCAAACTGACCCCATAATTTTCATAGTGTAGATGAAAGAGCGTTCTACCTCAAATCCTGTATCTATCCCGAATGATTAACACAAGAATTGAGGGTGAGGCTCGATCAAATAAACTAGAGAAAGTTATGACATCTTTTTGGTCTGCGAAACACATGTATTGGCCGACAAATTCCCCTATTTAATATAAGGAATTAAATAGGGTTTATATTATGTTGGGTTCTGGAAAAGCTTCCTACAAGGGCAAGCCCCTATAGTTAATTACATCTTAGGTAACTTTTTGTTACCTAAGAATACTCTCGATAAAAGTCAAGAAAAATTATCTTCAAGGAGTTCAAATAGTAGTTACCTTTGAATACTCTCGATAAAAGTCAAGAAAAATTACCTTCAAGGAGTTCAAATGGTAAATACATCTCAAAGATATCGGACTAAGAAGTGTGAAGGGGGATTGGTTCAAATTTGAAACATTTAATATTTCAAAGATATCGGACTAAGAAGTTTGAAAGGGGATTGGTTCAAATTTTGGAACATTTTGTTGCTTTTCAAAGATATCGGACTAAGAAGTGTGAAAGGGGATTGGTTCAAATTTTGGAACATTTTTATTTCAAAGATATCGGACTAAGAAGTGTGAAAGGGGATTGGTTCAAATTTGGAACATTTTGTGACATTTCAAAGATATCGGATTAAGAAGTGTGAAGGGGGATTGGTTCAAATTTGGAACATTTTATTTTCTCGAAGATATTGGACTAAGAAGTGTGAAGGGGGATTGGTTCAAATTTGAAACATTTTGTTTTGGAATCCAAAGGAGGAAACACTAGAGGATGTCACGGATCCAAAGGAGAACTTCAGTGACTTTCCAAGCTGCAAAGGAGGAAACACTAGAGGATGTCACGGATTCGAAGGAGAACTTCGATGACTTCCTAAGCGCCTATTATTTGGCTTCAATTTAGGACAAATCACTTAGATATTTCATCCTGCAATTTTTTATTTATTAAGATTTACATTTGTGTGAAGCAATCAGCACAAATATTCAAGATGTGAGGATTTAAGTCGTAACAAACGACTACATCGGAGTCCTAAGGTGAGTTAGGGCTTAGATTGTACAATAGGATTGTACAAATGCCTAAGAGATGTGTTTGAGGATTTATGTTGCACTAGGCAAACAACCTCGAATTCCTATGGTTTTGTTGGTTGTTGTAGATCCTCTTGCTGTTGAAGATGGCCAGGCTGCCCACCATGTAGTTCCAAGCTCCCCGTTGTAGCAGAGTTCAAGTTTTCTAGGTCATTTGGTTATAATACCAAATCAAGTGACCCTATGGTTAAAGTTCTTTAAATTTTAGTATGGGCATATTAAAGTTGATTAAAGCGACACCGGTCAAGATCCCATGGTTCCATCGTCCCGCTATTGGAATCACTTAGTCCGAATGAATTTACTAAACTCAACTTAATGATGTTGAAATTGTATTTTTGATGATGTTTGTGATTAAATTTTGAGTTGTCTTATATTTTTGAAATGTTGTGGGGGTGANAGGCACCACTATTTTCTATTGGAATTACTTAGTCCGAATGAATTTACTAAAATCAACTTAATGAGTTCCATAATTTCATTTAGACCGTGGAAAACCTCATTAGCAACCGTAGGTTACCTCCTCCGAGGGTTCCCGATCTTCCAATAGAGACGTTTTAAACCGTAGGTTACCTCCTCCGAGGGGTTCCCGATCTTCCAATAGAGACATATTAATTTAGTTAACCGTAGGTTACCTCCTCCGAGGGGTTCCCGATCTTCCAATAGAGACATTTTAATTTAGTTAAAGTTATATTTTTTATGATGTTTGTGATTAAGTTTTGAGCTGTCTTATATTTTTGAAATGTTGTGTGGGTGATTTATGCAATTTTATATTTTCTATGCAGGTATGTAAATACNAAAAAATAAAAATCAATTGATTTTGATCTTTATATTCTCCAAATTAAATGTTTTAAGAAAATTGATATTTGCTTCAAATAATGATATTTTTATTTTTAAAAATTATGAAATTATTTCTTAAACCTACTCTCGCCATAGAAAACTCATATGAATTTTTGTAGAATTTTCTAAGCCACATAAAATTTTCTATAATTATTTGAATAGAAAATACATAAAAACATAGAAAATTAAGATCTCTGTCTAAACATTTTCTATGTCTTTGAAAACATATTCAAATTATTCACCTAGACAGAGGGTACAACATATAAAAATTTGGGATTAAGTTGATAATTCAATATGAATGGAGAATTGAAAAACCCCTAACCCTAATTTATTTTTTAAAAATAATTTATGCATCAAATTGATGTGAAACTAATTCTAGATGAATCTCCTTTGTTCACTGAGCAAGATGATATTTTTATTTTATTTTTGTGAATTTTCTATGCAAAGATATGGATTTTTGAAATCTAGGAGCTATTTTGTGAATTTATTAAATATCCTATTTATTTATTCAAACGCGGGCTGACTGTATCCTCGAATCTGTCAAAAAGCCACGCGGCGCGTTCCTATTCGGAGCTGCCTTCTGAGTCAGCTGCCACGCGTCGCGTTGTATCGCCCCGGATGATCATCCGGCTTTATCTCCATCATCCATTCGATACACGCGCGGATGGACGGCATCTATTCATCGTCCCTAATATCCTTGACCGAGAACCGTCCATTTTAAAAGCTTAATATCTCCCTCATTTCTCAATGGATTTTAGTGATTATTTCTTTTAAAATGTTTGTCTTAAGAGACGAAACACATCCATATGGTAAACATGCTACGAAATCAAGCCATTTTAAATGTAGAACTCACGAAGGCTCGGGAGAGTAAGTGAGTTATACCCTTTCTCCGAGAGGTGTAGCCTCAATCAGAGATTCTTCACACCTTTGTTAGGTCCCAAAGAGCTTAGGAATGAAGCATCTAGCTCTGGTGTAAAGCCTATGTATGATTTTGATCAAGGCCAATTTTGAGTGTTGGTCTAGAGCTATGGTAGAGNACATGTATATACATCTATATACATCTATATACATGTATATACATCTATATACATTATATACATGTATATACATCTATATACATTATATACATGTATATACATCTATATATATATACACATATATATACATATATATATATATATATATATATATATNTTCATTTCCTATGTAATTTCCATCAATAGGAATCATGGGTTCCCAAGGTAGTAAAACTTTTTCCCAACTTTCATATGAAACTTGATATTGACTGCAAAGTAGGAAAATTGTAGAAGGATGATCAAGTCCATATATTGGCACATTCATGATAATATCCGTAACAGATTTGAAAATAATTGACCCTACATAAATGGGTTTTTCCATTTGAACGAAATACTTTAAAATGACTTTCTTTTGTAACTCTACTAATCTTCATAGTATGGAGTAGTTTTGTGGATTTGAATAAATTCCATTATTTTGAAATTGGGTTAAGTAGGGACACAGAGAAACTAACGTATCTCGCATCTTTGATTTCCCAATTATCATGTTCATCCGTCAGAAAATTATATACTTCTTGCATCATATCTCTCATTGGGATAAAATTTGTATAATAACAGATTGAAACATTTTCTATCATATACAAATCATTAATTGGAGCTAGAGTAAATGGTGCATCCTTACCTCCAACAAAGACAACTCCTTGGGTAATTCCATGTAAGTTAGCATAAAACTCCTGGACTATAAGTACTACAACTACTGCGGTAGTGTAGCATAGAAGTTCCCAACATCTCTATACAATGATTATCTCGATCTGTGAACTTGGATTACTAACTCCATGATTGACAAAGCTTCTCTCCTTGTTAAGTCTCTTCTTTGTGATGACTTTATCATATAATGTCTGCAAGTCAAAACTGATAAACTTTCTTCTATTAAAAACTTCATACTTTAAAGTATTTCTGGAATTGGAAGCTATGAAATTAAAAATTAGGAAGTTTTTGGACATCAAAGTAATTTTTTAGGCCTTTTAAAAACACCTCTCGACGATTATTATGGAGTGAAATCCCCCAAAAGTTCGCATAACCATTCAACACGTGAAAAATACTTAAGACGTCGTTGGCACTCCCGATGGCACTATCAGTGCCGTCTAGAACTTCGTTATAGGCTATTTCAAAGGGGGCTTTTATGGGGAATCAACTCATTTCACTGTGGTGATGGTGGGTGCATAATTAATTGGAGTTTGGTTCACTATGGAGCTGTTAATCCTGAGAAAATATAGTTGTGTAAAATTTATAAAGTTGACTCCGCTTTACAATGGTGTCAAAAACTTAATGTGGTATTTTATGAATAATAACGTTAAGCACTTAAAGTTGGGATTCTACCAATTATACGTATCATTATCAAGCAATATAAGACTTTCTTTTTAAGTCCCAAATATCAATCCTATGGAGAAGGTCTAAATTTGAAATGATAAATTAACTAGGAAATTCACAGAAATCCAACAAAATTACTGTCACTAATTTCAAATGTTTAAGATATTATCAAAGTAAAACTATTTACTACTAGCAGAATTTAAAAGCAGGTTTTAAAACTATGAACTACTAAACTATGTTTATGTGATAAAGTTTTCAAATGTGAAAAAGTATCTTTCCTAGTATAATGAGTTTTGATGAAATGAGATGAGGTAAATGGTTTAAATAGTATTGTGCCAAATATGAGCAATTTTAAATCTCTGCCCTGATTCGGTGTTATAGAAAATCATTGGCTAATCTTAGGTTTAGTCCCTAAATTCGTGGCTAAGCTAAAAGGATACTGGCTCCCATTCCAGAGCTCCCACTTCCCTTCCCCTGAAGGCTAACTCTCGCTTTAGTTTTTAAACACTAAGAAATTTTTAGTCTATCACCCTTGAAATCTACAATTATGCACCCAACAAAGTATATTTTCCTATTTATTTGCACTTAATCCCATCAACAAAATACTCCTTCATGGACTTCAATGTGATTCTCGCTCTATTGTAGAACCCATACTCCATATCCCAGATCATATGTTTCACAACATATTTTAACAATTCAATTGGTTAGATTAAAAAGTAAATTAAGAGCGAAGTTGAAAAATCTTCATAATTTATTTTAAATTTTAACATTGGCACATCCACATTATCTCTTTATTTCATCATATCTCAGAGCAGGGAGAAAGATAAAAGAATCTACTTAGACTTCATGAGAAAGATAAAACAAAACACTAATTTCATATATAAAAAAAAGTTCATACAATAATAATAAACAAATAACACTTATATAAAACTCTTTCTCAAAGAAAATTCTTTGTAGCCTCACTTAGGAAATGTAAGAAGACGAAATCTCTCACTTCTCTTCCTGTCCAACACTTACTAAAAAAGAATTAATACTTAAACTCACCATAAAAACTCAAATCTATAAAAGTAATAACTAACTAATGGTGTGGAGTGGTGTGGAATGTAGGTGTGTGAAGAGGAAAATTGAAAATGAGTGGAAGAAGTTGAAA
>JXCR01127521.1:33507-46073 GCA_002079205.1 Phalaenopsis hybrid cultivar
GGGGGGGGTTCTGATCAAATTTTGGCACTAAATAGAGCCTAGGCCGATTCTCCAATAGGTGCATCCAACAACTCTTTAAAAAGCATCCAAATTTGTTGAATCTTCTATAAATAAGGCTTTCACTAACACTAGTGTCGTCAGTGCCTATACTGGTGCCAGAGCCTCGTAATTAAATCCCAAGTTTCTGTCAAATGGCACCGTCAGTGTTGAACAAATTTTGAACTTCTCTATTTTTTCTTCAAATTCAATCTTTTTTGCTTTCTTTTTGCTCCAAGTCCTCAAAATCAACAACCTGCAAAAAAAAACATTGAAAATTCCTTCTATTAAAGTGAAATATCACCAAAAACGAGTATAAAATATGGGTTTAAAAATGCATATATTTTTGGTGTATTAGTTGTGGAGGAGTATGTCCTAGTTTTGGTCTGATTTTTTAGCTCAAAATTGNCTCAAATTCAATCTTTTTTGCTTCCTTTTTGCTCCAAGTCCTCAAAATCAACAACCTGCAAATAAAACATTGAAAATTCCTTCTGCTAAAGTGCAATATCACCAAAAACGAGTATAAAATATGGGTTTAAAAAGGCATATATTTTTGGTGTATTAGTTGTGGAGGAGTATGTCCTAGTTTTGGTCTGATTTTTTAGCTCAAAATTGAACTCTCACAAAGGGAGCCAGAGGGGGGAGATGGTTGGCTTGAGCTTAGGGATACTTGGAGAGTCTCTCATGAGATTTTGGCAGAGTTTCCCAAAGGATTTTGAACTCTCATCTTTAGTCATGGAAGAGGTGAGTCTTTATAGAGGGGCTTGGGCTGGAGCTCAGGGCCAATTAGTGGGTGCAATAATCTNCTCAAAATTGAACTCTCACAAAGGGAGCCAGAGGGGGGAGATGGTTGGCTTGAGCTTAGGGATGCTTGGAGAGTCTCTCGTGAGATTTTGGCAGAGTTTCCCAAAGGATTTTGAACTCTATTCTTTATTCATGGAAGAGGTGAGTCTTTATAGAGGGGCTTGGGCTGGAGCTCAGGGCCAATTAGTGGGTGCAATAATCTACTTATTTGGATGGTAAAAGAGTTCTAAAGTGGCATTAGGATGAGATGGCCTCTAGGGTTAAAATTGGGTTTGATTTAGGCGTGGTGGCTCTCAGTTTTGTCATTTTCCGGCCACTAGGTCTACCGGCAGGGCCAGGGGTGGTGGCCAAGTGGTCAGGTGAGCCAGGGGGAGGGTTAATTATGATTAAACCTCAATGACAAGTGATGATGGAGAGTATATTTTGGTTAAGGCCCATAAATGGGATAAGATCCCCTAAACTAGGGAACCCTTGATCCATAGCTCACCAAGTTGGTTTAAGGGGCTTTAGCTAGGTCAATAAGGTGTTTTAAGTGGCCGTGGTGTCATCAATTTGGTGACTTTAGCATGGCCAAGTCAATTTTGGGGAAGGGGTTCAATTTTGGTCAAAATGGCTAGAAGTTGAGGTTAGGTTAGGCTATCCATGACATTGAGCTCAATTAATTGATCCACATGGTGTAGATGATTGTCATAAGAAGTTTAGAAAAGATTTAGAGTGCGTTTAATTTGATTTAGAGGTTGAATTTGAGGGATTTTGGGCATTTGGTCAATTTGGGGGTGTTGGGTTAGACTTAGGTCTAGGTTGGGCTAAGCCCAAATTGATGGTTGAAAATTATTTAGAAAATATCATGATTAGTTCTCAACATCAATTGCGTGCCAATTTTGGGGATAGGACATTCAAGTTGGTGGAATTTGGAGACAGCCAATTTGGGGCAAATTTGGGGATTTTCAATGTGAGCTAAGATTGAGTGAAATTGAGGCTTTAACAAGGCCAATTTAAGGTCCAATTTGATGTGAAAGAATGTTATGAAGAGTTTAGGATTCATATTGAGGCAAATTGAGTAAGTTATAGGGTTCAATTAGGTGAGATTAGGTCACGGGGCTAAAATTGGGGGTTTTATTTTGGATCAAAATTGAGCTCAAAGAATTGGTCAATTAGGCTTGAATTTTGGTTAGATTGATCATAATAAAGATGAATTTTAGTTTGGAATTAAAATTTGGGAAAATTGGGGCCAAATTGATGGTCATTTGGGGTAATTTGGGGAAATTGGGCCTTTAAAGGCAATTTGAGGGTTTTAGTCAAATGGTCAAATTGGCCAAATTAGGTTCAATTGAATGGTACAAATTAGTTTTGGAGACTTTTGAAGTGATTTNATGGTCAAATTGGCCAAATTAGGTTCAATTGAATGGTACAAATTAGTTTTGGAGACTTTTGAAGTGATTTTGGATGTTTTGGGAAAGTTTGGGCCACCAAGGGTATTTTTTTAATTTTGGCAAATTTGAGGATATTTTGGTAATTTTGACAATTTTGGGAAGTTTTGGGCAATTTGGATATTTTGACCAAATTTAGGATTTTAAGGGCATTTAGGTAATTTGGATGAATTTAGGGGTAAAAAGCCAAGTTAGATTTTTTTATTAGAATTGAGGTGCCAACCACTATGTATGAGCTATGAACCAATGAAATCCCTATTTGGGCCCTCTATGTACTAGTCTTAGCTAAACCCTATCTTAAGGCTAGTGGGTCTAGGTGACTATCTATATGAGTCTTCCAAAAATTCAAGGGATCAAAGTCAGCAATTTAGGTTTAGGGTTGCAAGTGAATCTAGGTGATAGTGAGTGTAAGTGAGTGAACTAGCTCCAGAACAATACCCAGGGTTAGCTCTAAGGTCAAGCAGTCCTATGGGGACTCTCCTTGAGATCCTCCATACTGACCCCACCTACTAGATGCTAGAGATTAGGATTAATATGTGGAGCTTCAATTTGAGCAAATAGGAGTTTAGAGTTTCTAATGATGAGGGTTCCTTTACTAGTTTTCTAGGAATATTCAACAGGAAAGTCCTATGGCTAGACCCTAAGCTACTACAGAGGGAAAACTAAACCTCAACCCAAAGTGAGGTCAACAAACCAATCTATGGAACTTTAAGATGAGCAAAGAAAAGTTTTAGCATTTTTATTGGTGGGGGTTCCATCACTAGTCCTCTAGGAATAGTCAACAGGAAAGTTTTATGGCTAGATCATAGGCTCCTAAGGAAAAAAGACTAGACCTAAAAAAAAAGTGAGGTCAACACCAATTTTCATAGGGTACTTGAACTTGAATGCACAGAGAAAATATAGCAACTAGATGTCCTAGCCCCTTAGTGATATCGTTTAAAGAAAATCTAATTATGAATCAAAAAAGTAGTGACCCAACATCAATCAGCTTACCACTCTGAATTCAGTAATTTAAGATAGCACTTTATTTCGATACTCTTTCGAGGTTTGTAGCAGGAAACACCTTAGAAGAAATGAAGAAATGCCAAGCTTTTGAGGTTAAGATTAACTTTGAAGCAGATTAAATTTCATTTGATTCATTCTTCATTCTCAAAGTTCCTTCACTGTCAGTAAGTAATCTATAAATTTAATCCAATTTTTCTTTGGTTGGAGAAAAATTAGCATAAGTGTAGATAGACACGTACTCCAAAAGATACAATACATTAATACTAGATGGACTGAATGGTACCAACTTTCTTCTGACAAAGACTAATCGTTGATGAAATTTTTGAAGATTGGCGTAGAACTCCTTAACAACAGAAAGAAAAGCAGCAACGAAAGAGTAACAGAACACTTCCCTGAATCTTTGAGCAATTACTGCTTCTACTAGAACACCAGGGGAAACAAATCCTCTTTCTTTAATCAATTTACTTGCCAGAAGAATTCCATTGAAGTAATTCTGTGCATCTTCATTGACAAACTTTTTCTATCAAAAACACCATTACNTGTGCCAAATAGGAGCATACCTATTCTTTACCCTTTGGTCCAGGCATAAAGAACATTGACTAATCCTATGCTTGTTTACTGAATCTGCGGCTAGGCTGGGAGGATACCGGCTCTCACTTCGGAGCTCCCACGCTCCCCTCACCTGAGGGCTAACATCTACACTTCAACACCCAAACGATAGGACCGAATTGGGGATTTTAGTCTGCACTCTAAAATCTCCAATTCTACGCACGATAACAATATTTTCATATTCATTTGCACCCAACTTCCAAAAGTTTTGACCTCCCTGAATCTTGGATGTAATCTTCACTTTAGTTGTAAAACTCAACATATTTTAACAAATCANTATAAATGACCTTATAAAGGATTTTCAACAAAAATTGGATGCCAATTTGAGGTCTAAGGCATTTAATTGTTGAAATTTGGGGTGCTAGCCAATATTGGGGCTAATTTGGGGATTTTGTCAAAGATGGTATTTTAAGATTTGGGGTGTTAGCCAAATTTGGGGCTAATTTGGGGATTTTGTCAAAGATGGTCATGAGATTTGGGATGTTAGCCAATATTGGGGCTAATTTGGGGATTTTGTCAAAGATGATCATATTGACCAAATCACAAAGGATTTTCAACAAAAATTGGATGCCAATTTGAGGTTTAGGGCATTCAATTGTTGTTTTGAGGTGTTAGCCAATATTGGGGCTAATTTTAGGAATTTTGGATTTGGTCAAAATTAAATGGATTTGAGGTTTCATCAAGGCCTATTGATGGTTTATGTTCATGTGTAAGAATGTTGTAAGGATTTTGCAATATTAATTGAGGCCAATTGACTAAGCTATGGGTTTAATTGGGTGAGATTAAGTCATTTGGTCAAAATTGGGGATTTTGACCCAAATCAAAATTGGGCTCAAATTATGGACCAATTGAGCTTGGATTTGATTTAAATTGGTCACATGTAAGGTGAATTTGAGTTTAGGATTGAAATTGGGGGATATTGGGTCCAAATTGATGGACATTTGAAATAAATTTGGGGAAATTGGGCCGTTAAAGGTAATTTTAGGGGTTTAGGTCAAAATGGTCAAATTGATCAGATTGAATCCAATTGAAGGGTCCAAATGGGTTTTGAGAACATTTGGAGTGATTTTGGAGGTTTTGGGAAAGTTTAGGGTGCCAAGGGTATTTTTGTAATTTTGGCAATTTTGAGGGTATTTTGGTTAAAGAAGGCCAAATTGACCAAATTGGGCCATATGGTAGTTGAAAGAAATGAAATTGGGAATATTTGGGATTTATTAGGNGTTCCTCTTCGAAGCAGCAATGAGGAAGAAATCTCTCACTTTCCCTCCACTCTTACAATCTATCCAAGAATTCCTCACAATTGTTACACTCTATATGAAATTCTATACACTAATGGTAACCTTCAAGGCCTCTTGCACTCTATATTCCTTAGACTCTATTCTATTTTTAGCCAAAATGTTTTTTTAAAGTTATAGATGAGCTTTCTCAAGAGTTGCTTAAGCATCCCTTCAAAATTTGGCCTCATCCAAAGCTTGAGTAGGCATAACTGTCGATCTCACCATAGGCGGCCTCAAGGGCGCCGTCAGCGGGCTTTTAGAAAATTTTGTCCTGTAGTCTCGGGAAAATCTCGCCGCCGGTGGCCTAGTTCAAATATTCACATTTTGGTCCTTTTTGCTCCAAATTCGCTCTTTTTTGCATCTTTTTGCTCCAATGACCCTAATTGATCATTCCTGCAACAAAACATTAAAAATACATTTTCTTTAAAGTGCAATATCATCAAAAACAATATAAAATAGGTATGAAAATCTCAACATATTAGACAAAACATCAAAAATACTATTCTTTAAAGTGCAATATCATCAAAAATAGTGTAAAATAGGTATGAAAATCTCAACATATTGCTTGGTTACTTTACAGCATACAGAATTCCTCTTCGAAGTAGCAAGGAGGAAGAAATCTCTCACTTTCCCTCTACCCTTACNTCATGGCTTTGCCAATTCAAGTCACCATTTCACAAATCTTGAGACAAGGATAAATACAGAGAAAACTATTTAGAACTCATGGGGAAAACACAACAAAACTCGGAATTCATATATAAAATCAAAGTCATACAGATCTCATGGGGAAAACACAACAAAACTCAGAATTCATATATAAAATCAAAGTCATACAAACCATATCTCATGGGGAAAACACAACAAAACTCAGGACAGAGAAAACTACTCATAACTCATGGGGAAAACACAACAAAACTCAGAATTCATATATAAAATCAAAGTCATACAAACTACGACAAGTAAATAACTTATCTCAAAATTCTCCTCAAGAACACTCTTCAAAGTTTCTCTGAATCTCTTCCTTTCTTTACAATACACAGAATTCCTCTTCGAAGTAGCAAGGAGGAAGAAATCTCTCANTACCCTTACAATCTCTCAAAAAATTCCTCACAATTGTTACACTCTATTGAAAATTCTATACAGTAATGGTAACCTCCAAGGTCTCTAGCTCTCTTCTATTTTCGGCCAAAAAGTTCTTTTAAAATTGTAGATGAGTTTTCCGAAGAGTTGCCTAAGCATCCCTTTAAAATTTGGTCTTATACAAAGCTTGAGTAGGCATAACCGTTGATCTCGCCGTCGGCGGCCTCGAGGGCGCCGTCGGCGGGNTCTCTAACCTATAAGGCCTTTCTAACATCCAGGACATCTCCAATTTTCGGCCAAAATGTTCTTTTAAAGTTGTGGATGAGCTTTCCCAAGAGTTTCCAAAGCATCCGTTCAAAATTTGGCCTTATCCAATGCTTGAGTAGGCATAACCGTTGATCTCGCCGTCGGCGGCCTCGAGGGCGCCGTCGGCGGGCTTCTGGAGAATTTTGTCCTGTAGTCACGGGAAAATCTCGCCGTCAGCGGGTCGAGAGCGCCGTCGGCGGCCTAGTTCAAATCTTCACATTTTGGACCTTTTCACTCCAAATTCGCTCATTTTTACATCTTTTTGCTTCAATGACCATAATTCATCATTCCTGCAACAAAACATCAAAAATATCTTTCTTTAAAGTGCAATATCATAAAANTCTCTTTTTTGTATCTTTTTGCTCCAATGACCCTAATTCATCATTCCTGCAACAAAACATAAAAAATACCTTTCTTATTGCAATATCATTAAAATAGTATAAAATAGGTATGAAAATCTCAACATATTTTCCTTTGGTCAAAATCCCCCAAATCTATTACTTGTCCTCAAGTTAATTTTTGTACTATATAAAAGTTATGATCTACTGTAGTAAAGTTTTAATTCAGAAATATTATAAATTTGATTTAAATAAATATCATAGTGAGATTTTCAGAAAAAATTTATGTAATTGAATTAACTCTGTAGCCACAAGATTATCTAGTTATCAAGTTTAAGAGTTCTAGTCTTCTATTCATTTGAAGAATGACTATATGTTGCAATATTAAGTCACTTAGAATATTCAAAAGATAGGAACTTCATGAGAACTCAACTAGTAAAAGACCTATTGCATAAATATAAGTTCAGGAATGTATTTAAGTTTTCCCTGTAGGTAGGTCCAGTGAAGCCAATTTTTGATAAGGCATCTCCTCAAGCTTCTCCTCACTTTTATATTATATTTTTTTCATTCTTTTCTCTTTTTCATTTTGATTGCTTTCAATCCAATATTTTTTTTTTCTTTTCATTTCAGGGATTGTTTTCAATCCTTTCTTCTTCCTTTTTCAAGTGAGGATTAGTATATCTGGATAGTCTTTAATGATTTTGAACTTTACTTTTCTTTCCCTAAATTTGAAACTCAAAGCATTTCTNCTCTAGCCGCTTCATTTAAAACGTTTTTTGAGATCTATGTATACGCTTTCAACAATTATTTGGGATTTGGTTTCGACTCCTTGACTTTGTTCCGGTTCGGTTTCGGTCCCTACTCTTTGCTGGAATTTGATTCTTCTTTATGTTCTCTGTTGGGGTTTGGTTTCGACTCTTGGACTTTGTTGCGGTTCGGTTTCGATCCATACTCTTTGTTGGAATTTGATTATTGTTTCTATTCTCTGTTGGGGTTCGATTTTGATTCCTGCTCTTTGTTGCGGTTCGGTTTCGATTCATGCTCTTTGTTGCGGTTCGGTTTCGATCCCTACTCTTTGCTAGAATTTGATTATTGTTTATATTCTCTGTTGTGGTTCAGTTTCAATCTTTGCTCCTTACTGGAATTTATTTTTATGGTTTGAAAAGACATATATGGAACTTGGTTTTTGCTCTCTTTGCTTCCTTTTGTTTAAATACCGGTTGGAAACCATTTTTTTGGTTTGAGAAGTATATTTGGGGCTCAGTTTATGAAGATAGTACATTTAGTCAATTTATGTGTGGTTTGAGGAAATTTTAAAATCTTATTAAAAGCTCCCTTTGCTTCCCTTTGATCGAACATATGTTGAAAATTATTTTCTAGTTTGGAAAATTACATTTGAGGCTCTATTTTTTTTGTCCTCCTTGCTGTCCCTTTATTTTAATAGCAGCCTGAAATTATTTTCTGGTTTGAAAATTATGTTTGGGGCTCGGTTTTTGCTCCCTTTGCTTCCCTTTGGTTAAATATGTGTTGGAAACTATCTTCATGATTTGGGAACTAATTTGGAATTGCAGCTTTTGTTCTTATTGTTGCTCTTAGTCGAACTTATATTGGATTATCATTCTTTGGATTTTAAATGCTTTTTTGGAGATGCAACTTTCCATTCTTTTTATTACCTCTGTTTGAAGGTATATTGAGATCAATTGTTTGATTTTAAATAAACAGATACAGGCTGATTTCGATGCTCATTGCTGCTTCATACAAATACATAAAATAAAGGAATATTGTTTATTCAAATACTTGTTTTGGAATTGTAATTCTCGTACATTTTGTTGTCTATTTGAATACATAAGTTAAAACTTGGGAGGAATATTTACTTAATCCTCAAAGTATTGCTGGAATTTGCTTTCTGCTTACACAAATTTCATGAGTTTGAATTTGATAATATGAGGGTTTAAGCACATTTATCTTTGGAAAGTTGACAGAGCATGTAATGATCATATGTACAAATTTAAGGTTTGAATTTAAAGGTAGAAGGTGGATGTTATAGAAATGCTTAAATAGATACTTCTCTCATTTCTCTTGATATGGAATATACAAAATCCTGTTGGATGAGCATATGAAATATTGAGGTGGCCTATTACTTCGAGACGAGGGGTAACAGGCGATGATGCAAAGAACCATTTGACAGCTTAGTTTATAGCTGAAATATAAAATCAATATTCAATTAGTGTGATGCCCTTTCACCACTAAATAATCAACAACGTTTACCCCTTTCAAAGTGTCTGAGAATTGGTATTTAGGAAAGAACAGATACTACAAATCCTTGCACAGATACCAAACTTAGGAAAGAACAGATACTACGGGTTTTACATAGATATTACACTTGCACAAGAGATAGATACTACACTCACATACACATACACCACAATTTGAGGAGTTCAGATACTACTCCGTCCTCATATTCACTAAACGATAGGGTCTAAGACTGTCTGATTATATGGGTGATTTGTTGGTGGCATCTAGTTGATGTTGATAGATTGACCTCGATATATCAGTTGCNTGCAATTTTTGATCAATTCCAAGCCTAAATGACATCCGTTTAATCATTATAGATATAATTTTAAATAACTAAATGATGTACTTAGCACATATAAACTTTCACAA
Organism: Phalaenopsis hybrid cultivar; assembly: GCA_002079205.1. NCBI lineage: Eukaryota > Viridiplantae > Streptophyta > Magnoliopsida > Asparagales > Orchidaceae > Phalaenopsis > Phalaenopsis hybrid cultivar. The sequence continues at coordinate 43,057 of JXCR01127521.1, forward strand.
CAGAAAACATCACATTTATATATAAATTCCAAGGGGTACAATATATGTTACATAACACACCTAAGTTTAATATTTTCTCAACCTCAATATATTAATTCAGCCTCGCAATCTAAGCCACAACACTCAAAATGCTGAAAATAAAATATTCTATGCTTAGTCTCAACAATACAGAGATCTATAAGCATAATTCTAAAGCAAAGCAAATACAAAAATCAAATCAAAATACATAGATAGACATATAGATAGTAATATAAATCTACTAATCCTCAGACTCTTACATAGATAGACATATAGGTAGTAATATAAATCTACTAATCCTCAGACTCGGTACTCGATTGAAGATCATCCATTGATTGCACATGAACGAAGAGGTTGTAGAAGGGTCGGAATGGAAATTCTTCAGTAGAACCATTGATTGAACATGAACGAAGATGTTATAGAAGGGTCGGTATGGAAATTCTTCAGTAGAGTCCTCAATTAGTTTCATCATCCTCATCAATCATATCAAACTATCTTTTAAATGTCCAGAATGTTTGAAATGTTCCTTCATCCTCCAGTCTAGATGATCGAAGAAATCAGAGATATTATTAATTGTGTTCATGAAATTTTGTACCTCCTTTTCCAATTTCTTGATTCGGCGTGAGATCACCAAAGTTTAATCATGAATTAAGGGTTGAACTGGCAGTGAATTCTGAGATGATTGATCAACTATCATGGCCATGTCATTTTTATCCTCAAAAAACTGGGAATCTCTTAGTTGGGTCCAAAGGATTCCAAGGTAGCAGTACCTTTTCCCAATTTTCATAGGACACTTGGAACTGATTGCAAAGTGAAGGAATCTCTCAGTTGGATCCAAAGGCTTCCAAGGTAGCAATACCTTTTCCCAATTTTTGTAGGCCTTCCAAGGTAGCAGTACCTTTTCCCAATTTTTATAGGACACTTGGAACTGATTACAAAGTGAGAAAATCGTGGAGGGGTGTCCAAGCCCATAAGTTCAATTGGGTCCAAAAGCTTCCAAGGTAGCAGTACATTTTCCCAATTTTCATAGGACACTTGAAACTGACTACAAAGTGAGAAAATTATGGAGGGGTGTCCAAGCCCATAAGTTGATCCGTGAACGATCATGCCCAAAACTGACTTCACAATTATAGATCCAATGTCGATCGGCAGTCCCCTTTGGATGCAGTATTCAAAATGGTACTTTCTTAAGAAACTTTACCGATCTTCATTGTAGGTAACAGTTTCGCAGAAATGAAAATTTCCAATATTTTGAAACAGGATTCAGAAGTGTTGCAGAAAAGCTAACATACGTGTTTTCTCTTGTTTCCCAGTCGTCAGTTTCGTCCGTTAAACATTGGTAAATCTCATTCATATAGTTTCTCGTTGGGACAAAATTAGAATAGTGGAAGACATAAACATTCTCTATCATATAATTTGTTGATCCGTGCAGGAGTGAAAGTGATCCATCTTCCTCGCACATAAACAACTCCTTGGTTTACTCCATGTAAATTTGCATAAAATTCTTTTACCACTGGAACCACCATGGCGGCAATAGTGTAGCACAGCACTTTCCATCTTCGCTGCACTATCATTTCTTCAATATCCATCGTGGGATTATTCAATCTGCGATTAACGAATCCTTATTCTTTGATTAATCTTTTCTTCGTCAGCAACTTATTGAAGATTCGCTGCGCTTCCGTACTAATAAACTTTCGCCGATTGAAAACTCACATTCTGGAATTATGAAGGGAATTGGATGCCATTGGAATGAAATTGGTAGAGTTTCACTTCTTTTTTGAGGGAAAATATGAACTGAAATTCGAATTTTTGAGTTTAAAAAGACTATTCCAACCCACAAACCGCCAAAAAATCACCATTTGAACCCGCATAACCGTCCATTCGCCGGTCTCGCCGTTGGCGGGGTCGATGGCGCCGTCAGTGAGCTTCTGTAGTAATTTTGTCTGGACTCTCGGGAAAAACCCACCGTCGGCGGCATCGAGGGTGCCGTCGACGCCCAAGGTAAGATTTTCACAGTTTCGCTCTAGTCCGAATGTGTTCCAATTTTTCTTCATGGATCCAATTTTTATGATAATTCAAGGGTAAATAAGAGTAGTAGAGTTTAATACTACCATAAACTAGCGATAAGCTCAAATAAAAACTACTATAATTGTGAATAAAGTAAGGATAAATATGGGTTGCCTCCTATAAAGCGCTTGGTTTAACGTCGTCAGCCCGACCTATTCAGGTGTTATTCANCTCAAATAAAAACTACTGTAATTGTGAATAAAGTAAGGGTAAATATGGGTTGCCTCCCATAAAACTCTTGGTTTAACGTCGTCAGCCCGACCTATTCAGGTGTTATTCAGGTTGACTGATCATTAAACACTTGGTTTAACGTTGTCAGCCCGACCTATTCAGGTGTTAAATCGACTGATCATTAAAACCTCTTTAAAATTTGGTCTATTACCCTCATAATAAGGTTTTAATCTATGTCTAATCATTAAAACACTTTAAAATTTGGTCTTTTACCCTCATAATAATTATTCAGGTTGACTGACCATTAAAACTTTAGGTTGACTGATCATTAAAACCTCTTTAAAATTTGGTCTTTTACCCTCATAATATGGTTTTAATCTATGTCTATTTACTTTAAATCTATTTCCGTCTTCTGATCTTTAATTTCAACAGCTCCGTAAGTATAAACTTGAGTCATAATAAAGGGTCCTAACCAACGAGACCTCAATTTCCCAGGAAATAACTTCAGCCTAAAGTTGTAAAGCAAAACATCTTGTCCTGGTTGAAAAGTGCTTTTGGTTAATCTTCTGATCATGCCATAATTTTAATTTTTCCTTATAAATTCTGTCGTTATCATAAGACTCATTTCTTAATTCTTCCAATTCATTTAATTGTAGCAATCTCTTCTTACCAGCATCTTTTAAATTATAATTGAATTCTTTAATCGCCCAATATGCTTTATGCTCCAATTCTATTGGTAAGTGACAAGTATTTCCAAAAAT
>JXCR01127524.1:0-11750 GCA_002079205.1 Phalaenopsis hybrid cultivar
TATAATCATTTGTTTGTTTTAAGTATTAATTAAATATAAAATAATATTTAAATGAAAAATTAAGTTTTATATTTTCATTAAATCTCTCCAAGCCCAAGGAACTCAAAGAAACAAGTTTCATATATTTGTAATTTATATTTTAATTATTAAAATTATTTTAGTGAAAAATTAGAAAAAATTCATTTTAAGCCTTTTAAAATTAATATCTTGACCTGGAATATTAGGAAAATTATTTTTATTGGTTCTAGGTGATCAAGAAACCAAATGTGATATGTTAGTGTGTTTTTATAGGTTTGTGATTTTTATGATTTTTAATTAATTTTAATTATTTAAATGCTCAAAAGTAGCTTAAAAATGAAGTGTTCATTTTAATTCCAATTTTATATTTCTTAGGTTCCTCTGGTCATAAGGAACTCCCAAAATCAATTTGGTTATTTTTTTAATTGTATTTTAATTATTATAATTTTTTTAATAAAAAAAATGTCATTTTATCTAAATAAAGTTCATTTTAGTGATCAAATTAACTCCAATTGACTTGAAATTTTTATGGGGAGTTCCTTTAACATTAAGTTACAGTGGAAAAACATTTTTCATGTTATTTATATTTATAATTGCTCCAAATTAATTTTCTCTTCATTTTTAGGGTTGGTGACAATTAGGATTACTGTAAATGAGTTAAACCAAGTTTATATTTTTCCTAGGATTCTCTGACAACAGTGANGTGCCACGCGATCCTATGACGACTCCAAAGCTCCACGCGACACACTCCCATTTGACGCCAGCGTCCATGCGCTGCCCCGTCATCCCGCGGTTCCGCTCCATCTCCTCATCCGACGCAATCAGAGCCCTTCATTCAATAAATGTGCGATCCAACGACAACGGATCATTTTCTCCAAAGCCTCTAGCCCGAGAACCGTCCACCTTCTAGGCATAATATCTATCTTGATACTCAACCAAATTAAGTGTGGTTTGTTCATATAAACTCATCTTGACTAGAAGAACATATCCATATTGTTAATCAACCATTAAATCAACTCTGTACTCATGGAGAACCAAATGAAGCTCGATTTAGGGTTAAGTTTCATTACCTTGGTCCAAGAGGGGAAGCCTCGATTGGATGCTTGTGGAAGCTTTGTGAGGGTCCGATGAGCCTAGCAATTGAGCCTCGAGCTGTGGTGAATCACCTAAATATGATTTTGACCAAAGTCGATTTGGGGGTCCAATCAAAGTCCACCTTAGGGTGCTATGATGATGGGGCTTTTTTGGGGGATCTTCCTCTCTCACTGTGGGGATGGTGTGGGTGCAATTAATTTGAATTTGGTGGAGGTTTGGTCAGTGTACTATTTCGGCCTAGGGATTGAGCTCCAAAATTGAGCTTGAGCAGTGGATTTGTGGCTAGGGATGGTTGGGTTGAACTCAATAGGTCTTAGGAAGCTATGGAAGTGATTTGGTAGAGTCTCCCCAAGGAATTTCAAGCTCTCTTCCTTTGTCCATGGAGGGTGTGTTTAAATAGAGGGGGAAGGAGAGGCCACCAAGGGCAATTGGTGGGTGCTTCTAGTTGCTTATGTGGATGCCAACAAGGTGCAAAAATCCAATTTGGATGAGACAACTTGGATGATTTTAATTTTGATTTTAAGTATAGGTGGAGCACTTTGGGGTGGCTTTTCTGGCACCCAAGATGGTCGGCAGGCCAGGGAGAGGTCACCATCCCACTGAGGGAGGTCAGGGCTAGGGTTTAGTGAAGTCGATTGTGGTTGGCCATGTGTAATGGTTTTGAATTAAAATATGATGTGGGAAGGGCTATTTTGGGTCAATTTGGGTCAAATCATGGATTTGGGTTGGGTGCACCCACCAAGGCTGACTTGGCTGCTGAGGGAAATCAAATGGTTCAGCTTAATCATTAGTAAGTTCCCTATCCAAGTGATTTGGTTAAATATGGGGTTTAGGTGATTCATGGGAGGGTTAAAAGAATCTTAAGGACATTTTAAAGTGGCTTGGCCTCTTGCCACTAATAGTATGGTGATGTGGCATGGCTCTCATCGCTCATCTATGGCTCGGGAGTGGCTTCATGGCCTCCCTTTGGCTTGATCAACTTTCATGAGGAGGGGTTTTCTGAATTTATGAAATATTTTGGTGGAGTTTGGCATGATGCTTTATTTGGAATGATTTGATTTTGAATTCATAACTTAGGGAATGATTTTGATTGAATGGATGATGAGGGGAAAGAATTGTCATATTTGCTTTGGATTTGGGCTTTTGAAATTAAATGTGGTTGGCTTGGGCTTTTGAATTTAAAATTGATTTTGTGCAAAAATTTGGGCTAATTGAATCTTAATTTTGGTGTATGGAGATGTCATGAAGGATTTGAAAAATTTCAAGTGATTTTGAGTTGACTTAATGGGCTAATTTGATGGATTTAGGCATATGGTCAAAATTGGGGCCTTTTGATTTGGGTAAAATTAGTTTTGCATTTGGATTAAAATGGGCTTTAATTTTGTTTATAATGGGATTGGGGATGCTTAATTTTAATTTGGAATTAAAATTAGGCAAGATTGGTATCAATTGGGCTAAGATTAGGGCTAATTTAAGGATATTTGGGCCTTTAAGGGCAAATTGGGGCTTTTGGTCAAATTGGACTAATTTGGTCAAACTAGGTCAAATTGATGATAAAAATTTGAAATTGGGAATATTTAGGATGATTTTAGAATTTTTGGAAAGTTTCGGAATTTTTAGGTTTTGAGGGGCATTTTGGTAATTTTGGCAATTTTTTGGGGTATTTTGGAAATTTGGTAATTTTGGTCAATTTTGGTCAATTTAGATAGTGATGGGGGTTTGAGATGATTTTTTGGCAAATTTTGGTATTTTGGGGTTTTTTGGCAAAGATTGGGATTGTAGGGGTATTTTGGTAATTTCGTGATTTTGGGCCAAAATGGGCAAACAAGCCATGAAGCCATACTAAACCGATAGGAACCATATGAGGACTCATTTTGGATGCTCAATTTACTTATTCTAACCCTCTTAGCCACAGACTAGGGGTACAGGGTCATCCACATGAGCTTTTTCAAAAGGAGTCAAGGGACCAACCTAAGGGGTCATAGGGTTTAGGGTATGTGAGAGAGTGTAGTGTGTACAAGTTAGCCCCACCAAAACCAAAACACCCAGGGTTAGTCCTAAGGTTTGACCATCCTATTGGGGACTCTCCTTGAGCTCCTCCATATTAACCCCACCTACTAAGTGCTGGAGGTTAGGACCAATATGTGGAACTCCAAGCTGAGCAGAGAAGAGTTTGGAATTTCTAATGGTGAGGGTTCCTTTTCTAGTCCTCTAGAGAATAATCAATAGGAAAGTCCTATAGCTAGACCCTAGGCTACTAAAGAGAAAAATTAGACCTCAACCAAAAATGTGGTCAACATGGACATAACTATATAACTTCATAGTTTATGTGTGAGTGTGGATCATATATATGGTATTTTAAAAGAATCACACATTAAACAAATAATATTTAGAATGTCCACCTTCTTGTGCTTATTTCCTCTTTGCTTATATGCATTGCTTTTATCTTAAAGAAAACTTATTGGCTCAAATTCTCACAAGAAGAATGTTGGTAAGCTACATTTCATTAAAACATTGAATGCTAATGGACAAACTGAAAAAAGGTTTGCTAGCAACTTTCTCATGAAATTCTTGTGGCGTTTGAGACAAGGAGTGAGACCAATTTTGAAAGTAAGATCCATGTAAATCGTATGGTGGCAGCACCAGTCTCCTTACTATATGGCATGGGGGATCAACCATGGGAGCCCTTTAATGTTCCTGTTACTATGGGTTTGATAGAGTTCTTGCAGAAGCTAGCCAAGCTGAAGTAGGAACTCACTAAGCTAAAGGGACTCTTTGCAGCTTACGTGGGAAGCTAATTGACAAAAAGGAAAAGTATCTGGTATTGCATAGTCAAGCAGAATCTAATCTCTAGGTCCAGTTCAAGGATGAGGGATTTTTTATTAAAGTAGCTTAATTGATCCTACGGAATGTTGCAAAAGATATTTTGGAATCCAATGTAGAATTTCTTATTAATCCTTAATCTCATTCACTATATCTACTTGTATTTGTGCGATTTATGTGGATCAAGTAATATATGATGAACAATATTTCTAGATCAAACAAAAACATTTGGATATAGTGCATTCAATTAAATGATCATTTTATTACAATATTAAATGTGGTTATATATATCTTGAATCCTACCATTTAAATTTAGCCCATTATAGTAATTATTATGGTTTCTCACCCTATAAAAGAGATTTTAGAAACAACGTTTTTCATATTGTTTGTCATTTTTGAAAGTTTTTATCTCTTCTACCTTCTTCTTTCATTCTTCACCAAGGATGTATGATATTCATCAAAGTTGAGATCCCTAGGTCAAAGATGACTACTAAAGATTTTATGTCTCTAATGAGTGACATGTATTTAACTCCACTTACCTGAGGATGATAAGGAAGGAGAATAAGCCAAATATGCTTTATGATAAGTGTTTATTGTTCTATCATGATAACTCTAGCTTGGGTGCAACTTCTATTATGCTAAGAGTTAGTGAATATCCTAAATCTTTATTGTATTAGTATGGAAAGATCAGGCTAAACTCTTTCATTTGGATCACGAGACTATGCTTTTTCAAGCAAATGGAAGTACCATAGTCGATCAGTCTTTTTTGGGAGTTGTTCACTATGAAGACATATAAGAATGGTTTTTTGCAATTTTTTGAGATCAATGTGAGGTTGTATAACTTTGAAAACAAGGAAAAAGGTTGGAATAGAAACTTATATTTTGGCACTTCCAAGAAAGGGTGACTAATCAAGACTTCATTGAGTGATTTTGCAAAGAGCAAGATCAATTTGTTTGTTGAAGAATTGCCTCACAATGAGTTAGTGAAGAAAGTGGGATTAAACTTCTAGACTGCATCATGGAATAAATATATTCTTTTTGACTCACCTTATGTTCCTTCCTTAACTTATTTTTTTAATTTTAACACAAAAATTCAACCAAGTTCAAGTGTAATTTGATTGGAAATTCCATACCTGAGTTGAGGAGAGGGTCGTTGAAATATTTTTGGTAGAATTTTGAATTATTTTCTTATCCTTCATTTGGTGGTTGATCTCGACTTTTAATATATATGGAAAATGCGATGTATGTGATTATATACATTAACTTCCTTAATAATTATTCTTAATTTGCAACAAAGTCAAAAACTTGATCCAAAGCAAAAGCTAGGTATGTTTTCCATTATGAAACAGATAAGAATACAACTTTAATTTTAAATATGGGATAGTACGCAAGTATATGTATCGTTATCAAGTAATATAAGACTTTTTGATTAAGCTCTGAATATCAAACCCACAGGGATAATGGCTATATGCTTTTTAGGAATTTAGAAATTTAAGATGACAAAAAACTATTTAGCAAAATATTCCTACTTAAATTTAAGATGCTAAAATAGGAATGTAAATTTGATTCTTTTCGTAATTTTTTGGTTTATGAAAATAAAGTAAGCAACTAATTAACTTAACTAAGTACTTGCAAGATGAAAGTGATATAAATTTTTTTTTCTTTATCATGAATCAGTAATAAGTAGAGAAATTCTGTTGTGGAAGTATTCTAAATGTGTTATTCCAANACTTTCATTTGGATCACGAGACTATGCTTTTTCAAGCAAATGGAAGTACCATAGTCGATTAGTCTTTTTTGGGAGTTGTTCACTATGAAGACATATAAGAATGGTTTTTTGCAATTTTTTGAGATCAATGTGAGGTTGTATAACTTTGAAAACAAGGAGAAAGGTTGGAATAGAAACTTATATTTTGGCACTTCCAAGAAAGGGTGACTAATCAAGACTTGATTGAGTGATTTTGCAAAGAGCAAGATCAATTTTTTTTGTTGAAGAATTGCCTCACAATGAGTTAGTGAAGAAAGTGGGATTAAACTTCTAGACTGCATCATGGAATAAATATATTCTTTTTGACTCACCTTATGTTCCTTCCTTAACTTGTTTCTTTAATTTTAACACAAAAATTCAACCAAGTTCAAGGGTAATTTGATTGGATATTCCATACCTGAGTTTAGGAGAGGGCCATTGAAATATTTTGGGTAGAATTTTAAATTATTTTCTTATCCTTCATTTGGTGGTTGATCTCGACTTTTAATATATATGGAAAATGCGATGTATGTGATTATATACATTAACTTCCTTAATAGTTATTCTTAATTTGCAACAAAGTCAAAAACTTGATCCAAAGCAAAATCTAGGTATGTTTTCCATTATGAAACAGATAAGAATACAACTTTAATTTTAAATATGGGATAGTACGCAAGTATATGTATCGTTATCAAGTAATATAAGACTTTTTGATTAAGCTCTGAATATCAAACCCACAGGGATAATGGCTATATGCTTTTTAGGAATTTAGAAATTTAAGATGACAAAAAACTATTTAGCAAAATATTCCTACTTAAATTTAAGATGCTAAAATAGGAATGTAAATTTGATTCTTTTCGTAATTTTTTGGTTTATGAAAATAAAGTAAGCAACTAATTAACTTAACTAAGTACTTGCAAGATGAAGGTGATATAATTTTTTTTTTCTTTGTCATGAATCAGTAATAAGTAGAGAAATTCTGCTGTGGAAGTATTCTAAATGTGTTATTCCAATTGGGAGCAATAATATTCTTTACCCTTATTAGAGATGATATAAAGAACATTGACTAATCTATAGTTTGAATAGTCTTGAAGACCGACTAGGTAGGGAAGATACTAGCTCTCACTTTAGAGTTCCCTCTTCTCCTTCCAACTGGGGGCTAACAGCTCATATCAAAACCTAAAGCTATAAATTAAATTGGCGGCTTTAGCCTGACACTCTAAAGTCCTATAATTTTACACCCTTGAAAAGTTTATTTCCCTATTTATTTGCACTCAACTCTATGAACTAAATTCTCATCAATGAAATCAATATATGATTCTAAACATTTGTTGACTGAGTCAATACCATCTCGGATCTTACATGTTCTCACAACAGGTATTAACATCTTAATTGGCCAAATCAAGAAGTAAATAAAGTGCAAGGTTTCAAATCATCACAAGTTCTTCCAACATTGAAGCCTAATACTTCACACAACTTCCTTTCAAAACTTAATCACTTATCATTTTAAGGAAATAATAAAGAAAACTACTCAGAATCTATGGAGAAACGCAACCACACATGAATTTCAAAGTAAAAATCATGCACACAAACAAGAAATCTAAATTAAAACCAAGTGTAGTCACAAAGATAAACACTTATCTAAAATTCTCTCCACCAAATGTCTTGAAGTTCCTTTGAATTCTCTTCCTTCACGCACAATACAAACTAACTCTCAAAATAAAAAGAAAAGTTGCCGGCAGAGATGCGGGGCGGTGACTTAGATGGATGATGGTCGTAAAGTTAATGGGTGGCTGGCCTCTGGTGGTTGGCTTTGATGATCCAAATCTTCTTTAATAAAAATCCAAAGGGTGCTTTTCGTATCCATAGGATATTTCCTATGTTTTTACCAAGGGTTGCTTCAAACACCTCTTCAATAAATTTGTCTAAATTCAATGAATCATCAAATAACTACTTTTGTCTTTGTATAGTTGAGACTAAGCATAGGATGTTTTGTTTTCAGCGTTTTGAGTGTTTTGGCTTAGATTGCGACACTGAATTAATGTATTGAGGTTGAGAAAATACCAAACTTAGGTGTGTTATGTAACGTATATTGTACCCCTTGGAATTTATATATAAATGTGTTATTTTGTGTTGTGAAAGTTTATATGTGCTAAGTACATCATTTAGTCACTTAAATTATGTCTATAATGATTGAAAAGATGTCGTTAAGGCTTGAAATTGATCAAAATCTCAAAAATTTGGGATTTGAACCAAAATCAATAGAGCCCGCCGACGGCGGATTTTTCCCGAGACTTAGGATTTAATTCCAATAGAGCATGCCGATGGCGCCATCAACCCCACCGACGACGAGCTCACAAAAAAACAACTTTAACCTCTATTTTGGCCAGTCAACTGCCACTATTCATCATCCCCTTCCTCCTATAAATGCCATTTTCGACCTAGGGCTTGAAAGATCTTAAGATTGGGAGGCGATTTCAAGGCTTTTTGACACCGGATTTGATCATCTCTAGATAAGAGCTTCACTCCAAACTAAAAATACTTGATTTTCACCATGGATTTATTTCCACATTGAGGAGATCCGAAAAATTTGAGAATGTGAAGAAAATTTGGGAAGAAATTCATTGATCTTAGTGAAAAAATTTGAGAATGTGAAGAAAATTTGAGAAGAAATTCATGGATCTTAATGTTGAACTCTTAGAATTCCTATTGGAAGCCATTATTTGCATATTTGAAGTAATTTTTGGAAGTGTTGAACTCTTATAATTACTATTGGAAGCCATGATTTGCATATTTGAAGTAATTTTTGGAATTTTTCTATAATTTACCATTGGAAGCCATGATTTGCATATTTAAAGTAATTTTTGGAATTTTTCTATAATTTGATTAGATTGAAATGGATCCATGTCAAAAGAGAAGGGTTGAGTTTGACGAGTCTCGCTTCATCAATGTGATGGCTTAAATAAAATTTACTTTCATATTTAAAGGAAGAAGTGTATATAAGATCGAGTTTTTGAAAGTCTGGGAGAAGAAATTGAACGAGTTATTGCCGAGCGGAGGTGGGAAAACTTTTGTTACACCACCAATAAAGCTGATGCAATGGTTGTAAATGAGTTCTACGCCAATGTAATCTATTCTGAGGATGGAATCATTCAAGTGCATGGATTTTCTGTTGAGTTTACTGCCGCTCGCAACAACACTTTTTACGAAGTCCCAGACTCTTATAGCTGCCAATATGAATCCTTTAGTACAATGGTAGGCCCCTTTAATGATGTAATCAACTTTCTCATTGATGGGAAAGGAACATGGAAAATAAAGCAGCGAGAACGGGTAAATTTTTTTGCTTCCATGCTGAATGCCACCTCTAAGGCGTGACACTATTTTATTTCCTCTACTCTGTTACCTACCTATCACCATAGTGTGAGGTAACTAAAGATAGAGCTATTCTGAATTTCTGTATTCAGAATAATAGAACTATAAATGTGGGGAGAATTATTCTTAAGAGTATATTGACTACAGTAAGGAGTGAGACAAGTGGAGGTCTAGGACATCCTGGCCTCATTTATGTTCTTTGCCAACTTTCTGGAGTGGAAGCTGGAGATGAAGAATGAGTTTACCCTATGAAGCTCATTAGTAAAGCCAATTTAAAGACTTATGAATCCCTTGAGAAATGGAGAACCGGAAGTAGGAGTGAAGAACCTTCTACTAGTAGAGATGTCCCCTCTACAAGTTATGACCTTCCTCCATGAGAAATGGAGAACTCGAAGTAGGAGTCAAGAACCTTCTACTAGTAGAGATGTCCCCTCTACAAGTTATGACCTTCCATGAGTAGAAGTCAAGAACCTTCTACTAGTAGAGATGTCCCCTCTACAAGTTATGACCTTCCACCTAATCCCCTACCCTCTCTGATTTGATGAATGAGTTGACCTTGCAGCGGAAGAGCATAGACTTGAACAAGAACCTTATACTAGTAGAGATGTCCCCTCTACAAGTTATGACCTTCCACCTTCTAGTTCTAAGAACCTTCTACTAGTAGAGATGTTCCCTCTACAAGTTATGACCTTCCACCTTCTAGTTCCGTACCCTCTCTGATTTGATGAATGAGTTGACCTTGCAGCAAAAAAATATAGACTTAATAAGTGAAAGGAACCTAAGTGACTTGATGAATGAGTTGACCTTGCAGCGAAAGAGCATATAATTGATAAATGAAAGGATTGGAGGTTTAGAACAGTGACATGATTATGATAGTGAGTTCCTTCAGAGGCATTCAAATTTTGAGGTAGCTTATTACGAAACATGGAGTCATTCAAATTTTGAGATAGCCTATTATGAAGCTCAGGCCCGACATGACAGAGGTGAGCCTGATGTTACTTTTCTTGAGTGCCCCCTGGTATACTCAGTATCATCCCAATCCACTTGCTGATCATGGCGATGAAGATATAGCTTGAGATTTTGATATTTGAATGTAATTGATGTACTTATATTTGTACTTTTATTTCTGTGATTTTGTTAATAGAAATGGATGAATGAAATTGATGTACTTATATTTGTACTTTTATTTCTGTAATCTTTTTGTAATAGAAATGGATGTTTATGTATTTGGACTTTTTTTTTTATGAATTACGTTGTACTTGGATAATTTTAATTTTTGTTATAAAGTTATTGTTATAGTTAAATGTGCATGTGTAGTTTAATAGATGTTAAATAATATTTTGTGGATTGTAATGTAATGTGATTTTTATTTTTGCATTTTAATTGTAATTATTTTGTTTAGTTTTGTNAAAATATTTATAAGGTAAAGGAATGCTTTGACTTTCAAATTTAGGGAAAGAAAAGTGAAGTTCAAAATCATTAAAGGCTATCCAGATTTTTGAGTTTCAAATTTAGGGAAAGAAAAGTGAAGTTCAAAATCATTAAAGACTATCCAGATAAAGTAATCCTCACTTGAAAATCAAAAAAGAAAGGATTGAAAACAATCCCTGAAAAGAAAAGAAAAATATATAGGATTGAAAGCATAGATATAGTAATCTTCACTTGAAAAAGAAAAAGAAAGGATTGACAATAATCCCTGAAAAGAAAAGAAAAATATATAGGATTGAAAGCAAGAAAAAGAAAAGATTGACAACAATCCCTGAAAAGAAAAGAAAAATATATAGGATTGAAAGCAAAAAAATAAATGATTGAAAACAATCCCTGAAAAGAAAAGAAAAATATATAGGATTGAAAGCAATCCAAATGAAAAAAAAAAAAAAAGAAAAAAAAATTATGGAAGTGAGGAAAAGTTTGAGGGAATGTCTAATCAAAAATTGGCTTCACTGGGCCTACCTAAATGGAAAACCTAAATACATTCCTGAACTTATATTTATGGAATAGATCTTTTACTAGTAGAGCTCTCATGAAGTTTCTATCTTTTGAGTATTCTAAGTGACTTAACATTGCAACATATAGTCATTCTTGAAATGAATAGAAGACTGAAACTCTTAAACTTGATGACTACATAATCTTGTGGCCACAAAGTTAATTCAATTACTTTAATTTTTTCTGAAAATCTCACTATGATATTTATTTAAATCAAATTTATAATATTTCTAAATTAAAAATTTACTACAGTAGATCATAACTTTTATATAGTACTAAAATTACTTGAGGACAAGTAATAGTTACAGATGAAAATATGTTGAGATTTTCGTACCTATTTTATACTGTTTTTGATGATATTGCACTTTAAAGAAAGGTATTTTTGATGTTTTAATCTATTTTATACTATTTTTAATGATATTACACTTTAAAGAAAGGTATTTTTGATGTTTTGTTGTAGGATTGATGAATTAGGGTTATTGGGCAAAAAGATGCAAAAAGGAGAGAATTTGGAGCAAAAAGGAGGAATAATGAATTAGGGTCATTGTAGCAAAAAGATGCAAAAAGGAGCAAATTTGAAGCAAAAATGACCAAAAAGTGAAGAATTGAACTAGGGTGCCGACGGCTCCATCGACCCCGCCGACCGTGAGATTTTCCCGAGACTCTAGAATTAATTCATTAAGAAGGTCCGCCGACGGCGCCCTCGAGG
>JXCR01127528.1:0-11191 GCA_002079205.1 Phalaenopsis hybrid cultivar
GGTACTAAATTTTTAGATCTTACACTACACATAAACAAACACAACAAGTAATTTAAAATAAGAAAACACACATAAATAAGAAAATATTCAAATTGAACTACAAATACTTTTTTCTTAAATAAGAATACTACAAATTTTAAAATAACTTACTACTACTTTCCGTTACCTCCTCGGCAAAGGCACAAAAAACTTGATGCAGGTAAACTTAGTGTGTTAGTTTTGTAAATATTTTTCAATATATCAAAATACACACAATAGATACAATACCAAATATGCAAACTAATCTAACAAAATAACTTCAGTTAAAATAGTTTTATCTTTTAAAAATCTTTAAATAATCAAATCCCCTTTAAAAATAATGCAAATATAAATATCGCTCAAGTAATAAAGGGCTCTAAAGGACTCATAGATATCGATCCCACTAGGAAGTTGGAAATGCCTATAAATAATTTTCTAAGATTATAATGTAAAGTACCGTTATAAAAATACAAAAAGTAAAGTGTGAAGTTTGAATACTAAGTAACAAGTGAATGCTAATTAAAATGCAGTTGAAAGAAAAAATTAACTAATCTAAATGCTAAACTTTCAAAAGTAAATTTATGAAAATTAAAACTAAGATGGTGTGAAGGAAAGTTTAAATTGAAGAAAGCATCCTTCTCCTTTACAATTAGTATATGGATTGTGAAGAAGTTAAAATCATTTTAATATATATATTATTTTGTGCAAAATAGAAGCAATCATATTTGTTACCCTCTTCCGACTGTATAAAAAATATTGACTAATCTAGAGTTTGGCCCTTAATTCTGTAGTTAGGTTGGGAGGATACTGGCTCCCATTTCAGAGCTCCTACTACTCCCTCCCCTTAGGGCTAACAATCTCGCACAGTTTCGAATCAACTGGACCAACTTGGGGACTTTAATTCGTTGCCTTAAAATTTTGAATTCTACATTCAACAAAGTATATTTCCCAATTTATTTGCACCCAACACCATGGATGAAATAATCTCCCATGAAATTAAATTTGATTCTCCCCAAGTTGTAGAAATCTTAGCCCTTTTAAAACATATGTTTCTCAACACATTTTAACATTTCAATTGGCCAGATTGAGAAATAAATGAAGATCAGAGTTTAAATCATCAAAAATTATTGACATATAAAATCATATAAAACAAAATCAATTTTTCATAAAATCATATCTCAAAGTTGGGAGAAGGATAAAGAAGAGTACTCATAATTCATGAGGAGGATACCACAAAACACGGATTTCATATATAAAAATAAGTTTACAAATTAAAAGAAATAAAAGACATAACTTATCTCACAATCCTTCCCAAGCAAACTCCTAGAAATTCTCTCCAAGCCTCTCTCTTTACAAGCACTCTCAATTGTCTCTTAGAAGTGTAATGAAGATGAAATCTCTTACCTTCCCTCTCCTCTTACAATCCTTGAAGAAAAACTCCAAGTCCTAACTTTCTCTCTCTCTCTCTAACTCTCCCTCTTGCCTTCATGCCACACATCCATGCCACTTTAAGCCCTAAACTTCCCTCTCTTTTATCAAAGGCTACCTCCCTCTAAAAAGAATTCAAAATTACCCCCAAAATTCTACTCAAAAGTCAACTTTTTTGAATTCAAAAGACATTTCTGTTGATCCAAGATGCATTTTCCTTCATAAAAGAACCTTCCAAAGTGTCTAGATGCATTGAATTACTCCAAGGGGTGTTTAGAACATGTGTCCCTTCAAAAATTTGAGCAAAATTTATCTCGAACCGCCTTAATTTACAAAAAGTCATCCCTGGAAAATCATGTGCCAATTTGCTGAACACCAAGTTGGTTTGGGTTTTGGCTCATCTGGTGCCAATCCAGCGCATTTGGCGCCAATTTGGTGCATCATGTGCTAGAATTTGAAACTTTATTATTTTGGCTCAAAATTTCATCATTTTTGCTACTTTTGCTCCAAATTCCTAAAGTTAATATACTTACAACAAAAACATGAAAATACCCTTCTTTAAAGTGAAATATCACTAAAAATAATCATAATATGTATGCTTAACATAACATATTACTTTGGTGTATCGGGCACCCTTCATCTCAGGTAACTGACGCGTATGTGTTAGGTTTCAACACCTTGGCGCCAGTGCCCATTTTTTGTAAATTTTGATTATTTAAATAAAATCACAGCAAACCTAAGTTCTCCAGAGTCTAATTTACTCAATTCAACATCATTTTAATAATCAATCATCTTCCAATCATATCCCAAATTTTATTTGCATTAATACTAGATTCCTCCAATATGGACAATCCAAGCAATTCAAGCACAGTAACATGACATATCAAACTCCCAAACATAAGATAAACACATTAACATAAACATCATTTTAATCCAAACTAATAGATATTAATCCCACATCAGCTTAATTAAGAAAATATAGATGCACAAGCATAAAAATATGCAGACATAGAAACACCTACAGATTAGAATTCGAAACTAAATCAAACACATCTAAATATCAGATATCAACATGAAGCACCCACTACTAGTAATCATTAACACTATTTTCCTCAATATTCACATTTTTTAGCTTGTGATGCACAAAAAGGTTATGAAATAGAAAGTGAGCAAATTATTCTGCAAAAATTTTGATCCAATTGTTCTTTTGATACATCCTTATTTTTGCCTCCTAAAAATTTGCAAAATGATCAAATAGAAGCTTCATCTGTCAGTCCATATGGCCAATTTGATAGGATAAGTTGCTAATTTTGGTCTGAATACTTTCCATATCCTCTTTAATTCTCTTGATCTTTTCTGCAATACCTTCAATGCTCACCTCTAGAAATCCATTGTAGTAAGCATGGGCATTTTTGTTAATGAATTTCTTTCTATCAAACAATCTATTGTTCTTGCTCTCCATAGATCTTGATGTCATAGTCTTAAGAAAGGAAAGTTGATTCTTGCACTCACTTCCTCCTCGTAAATGCTATCACATGCCTAAAAAATGAAGCCTTATGATCATCAACAGGTATATGTTGGTTTTAAAAGGAAAAAGTCGGGTTAACTGTAAAAGGGTGGTTAATTAGAAGATTTTTCAAACTGTGGCGCCTGAATGCCAAATTGTGGTGCTTAAGAACTAGACTTATCGTAAATTGATGCTTAGTCACCAGGTTTCATTGCCAGGTATTAGTGCCCAAATAAGTACTGCTTCACCTTAAGTCCAATTAGCACTTCCCAAACTCATTTTGATTAATAAATTATTGTTTGGTGCCTCCTATCATGTAAATCTAATTATAACTTAATACGATCAACATAATCAACAAAAAAAATCAATCCACAGAAATAATCATAGGTTGTCTCCTATGAAGCACTTGGTTTAAGGTCGTTAGGCCGACGTATCCAAAGTATACTCTGGTTGACCTAACATCCGGACTTCATTATATATAAGCATGTTTCCACTTATAAATCTGGTACAACTAAAAACATGTTGAGAGTGCCCAAAAATGGCACGAATATATATATTTAAATGATGCAAGCTTGCATGTTAGGTCGTATCTGCTCTTGTACGGAAAAAAGTGACAAACACCACCTATCATCCAAGGCAGTGATGAGAAAAAGCTAACCTCCAAAGCATTGCTTTGAAACCAAAGTCCCCTTCCGTTACTTAGAGGTAGGTCCATCACACAGTGATCCCGATGTTTTATATGTAAGGATTTATGAAGTTGAGACCACTACGGTGCCAAAAACTTGATCTGTTTACTAAAAGTAAGTTGTGTAAAATATATATAAGTATAGGCAATTATTAATGGGATTCTACGCAAGTATACATATCGTTATCAAGTAATAATGAACTTTCTATTTAATCCCCA
Organism: Phalaenopsis hybrid cultivar; assembly: GCA_002079205.1. Lineage (NCBI taxonomy): Eukaryota > Viridiplantae > Streptophyta > Magnoliopsida > Asparagales > Orchidaceae > Phalaenopsis > Phalaenopsis hybrid cultivar. The sequence continues at coordinate 3,858 of JXCR01127528.1, forward strand.
AATATCGATCCCAAGGGGAGGTTTTAAAATTGCAATGATAAATTTTACTACGAAATTCACAAAAAAGTCAAACGAAATTACTGTCACTAATTTTGAATGTTGAGATAAAAACTAAATTACTTAATTATTAGCAAAATAGAAATGCAAGATTTAAACAGCAACTACTAACTATCTATGTTTATGTAATGAAGATCTCTTATATGAAAAAGCATCCTTCCAACTACAATGAGGTTTTGGTAAAATCAGATGAGATAAATGTTTATAATGTGTATTGTGCCAAATAAGAGCAGTTTTAATTCTCTACCCCAATATAGTGCATAGAAAATCATTGGCTAATCTCAAGTTTAGTCCCTAAATCTGTGGCTAGGCTAGGAGGATACCGGCTCCCACTTCCCTTCACCTGAAGGCTAACTCTCGCTTTAGTTTTAAACACTAAGAACGAATTGGGGATTTTAGTCTGTCACCCTAAAGATTCTCCAATTCTACAGCCAAAGAAGAATATTTCTCTATTTATTTGCACTTAATTCCATCAACAAATTTCTCCTCCATGAAATCAAATGTGATTCTCACTCTGTTGTAGAACTCATACTCCATTTCCCAGATCATATGTTTCACAACACATTTTAACAATTCAATTGGTCAGATCGAAAAGTAAATTAAGTTTGGAGTTGAAAATCATCACAATTAATTTTATATTTTAATATTGGCACATCCATCTTATCTCTTCTTTTCACTATATCTCAGAGTGGGGAGAAAGATAGAGGAAACTAATAAGTCTTCATTAGAAAGATACAACAAAACAAAATTTTCATATATAAAAGAAAGTTCATACAATACTAATAAACAAACACCACTTATCTAAAACTCTTTCTCAAACTAAATCCCTTGTAGCCTTTCCTTAGAAATGCAGGAAGAAGATATCTCTCACTTTTCCTCTTCTTTAACACTCTTACAGAAAGTTTAACACTTAATTTCACCACACAAACTCTAAATTATAAAAGAAAACTCACTAATTGACTCCAATGTGGTGATGGAATGAAAATAGATTGTGAAGAATGGAGAAAAAGAATGTCAAGGAGTGAAGGAGTCAAGGAGTCAAGGAGTCAAGGAGTCAATTCCCTAATTAATTTTGGCCCCAAATAGAGCCTAGGCTAGGTTCTCCAAGAGGTGCCTCCAAAATCTCTTTAAAAATTTTCCAAATATGTCGAATCTTCTTCAAAAATTTTCCAAATACATCGAATCTTCTGGAAACAGGTACAGAACCGACATTGGCGTTGTCGATGCCAGTATCCTGCAATTTAATTCGCTGCTCTCTGTTTAAAGGCACTATCAACGCTCTTCTGGCGCCATCGGTGCCGAGTAAAATTCTCAGTCTGTTCTGTTGTTCTGTGCGATTGGCGTTGCCCTTGGTGCGGTCGGCGTTGAGTATTTCTTCAAAAACGTCATTTTGACTTTAAATTCCATCCTTTTTGCTTCAATTTTGCTTTAAGTCCTAAAAATTAACAACCTGCAAGAAAACATCAAAATATCTTCCATTAAAGTGCAATATCACCAAAAAAAAGTATAAAATATGGGTTTAAAAATGCATATATTTTTTGTGTATTAAAATCCCCCAAAATTACATGTTACTTGTCCTCAAGTAACTCCTCTACTACATAAAATTATGACTTATGATAATGAATTTAACTTCTAGATTTCTATATTTTAGTTCTCTAAACATAAAAGTATAACTTAAGAAAATTCAAATCAACTCCAGTTAATACTAAAGGTGTAAGTATATCCAACAATTAAGTCCAAGATTTCTGATCCTTTATTTCTTTCAAGAAAAATTGCAATTTGTCATATTAAAGTCGCTTAGAATATTCATATGAAAAGAACTTCATAAAACTTTACTAATTGTTAAGCTAATATTCAAATAAAAAGTTTAGAAAATGTGTCCAAGTCTTTTTCCTTAAGTTGATTCAAGTGAAGCCAATTTTAATTAGGCATCTCCTCAAGCAAAGTCTTTTTCCTTAAGTTGATTCAAGTGAAGCCAATTTTTAATTAGGCATCTCCTCAAGCTTTCTCTCCACATCTTTTTTTTTTTCTTTTCTTTTCAGAATTATTTTTTTAATACCTTTTTCTTTTCTTCTCTCTTTCTTTTTAGGTGAAGATTGCTATATCTAGATAGCCTCCAATCATTTCAAAATTCACTATCCTCTTCTTAAAGTTAAAAACATTTTACATTTCTTCACTTAACAAATTTATATTAACTTAAAGATTTCATAAAGTTTAATTCTAAAACTTTTACATTTCTTCACTTAACAAATTTATATTAACTTAAAGATTTCATAAAGTTTAATTCTTTAAAAACTTATTACATTTCTTCACTTAACAAATTTATATTAACTTAAAGATTTCATAAACTTTAATTCTTTTTCTTTTTACATAAATCTTCTAAATTTTGAATACTTCAAAAATACAAATTTATTTAATTAAAATAGAAAAACATAGTCTTATTCTCTTTTACCAAATATCTTATTCTCCAGAATTAACCTTTATTATTGAAAATTTTTACTTAAATTGACTACATATTTAGAAACATAAATATAGTTATCTAAAGTTAACTCCTAATACCAAAGATCATGTTAAATTTAAAATTTTAAAAATATTGTTAAATGAGGACAAATAAAATTAAGTTCTTTTTTTTAAAAAAAGTAGTTTTTTTCCCTCCCCCCAAACTTAAATTTTGAAAAGATTTAGCATGAAGAACTTAAAAGTAAAGGGTGAAAGAAAACATTAAATACATAAAGAAAATACATACCTTTTGAAGGTTCTGATTTTTGAAAATAAATTCTGAAATACTACAGCTGCTGATATGAAAAACTACAAGGCTTAAAACGTTAAATTGCACATAATAATATAAAATCTGCTGAGAAAGAGTTAATTACAATACATATAACAAAATGCTGAAACTAACAACAGAACTAAACTAAATTCTAGAAATGAAAATAGTTTTACAAATTACAGTTTCACATTACAACATAACAACAAAGTATCAAAATCTAATACACAGTCTCAACAATATCACAAAACACATAACATAATTACAAAGTACAATCACATACAATCTAACAAAAAGATCACCAGTCATCATCTTCTTCTTCATCAACATCCAACTTTTGCTACTGATATGGAGTATAAACAGGGTGAATAGAGAACTGAACTGAATGATCACCCCTCAGGTATCTCACTAAAGCATCATCATAAGCAGCATCATATTCAAACTTCTGCCGAATCAAATCATCCGTATGAGCATTTCTGGCATCCATATTATGTAATCTATGAACCATCCTCAAAATATCCCCTTGTTGAATCATCATTTGGTCCAATAGTTCCCTATTACTGGGGTCACTAGAAGTATGCTCACTAAAATTAGGGTTCCTAGAAGTAGAAGGAATGTCCTTGCCCTTACTTCCAGATCTCCAATCAACATGAGACTCATAAGTCTTAATGTTTGCAGATTTAGTAGGTCTTTGAGGCTCAACCCTCTCCTCATCTAATCTGAAATCAACTCCTACCTGCTCACAAAGTGTGTAAATAAGAGCAGGGTGTGTCAATCCACCTGTGGTCTCTCCCAGAGCGATAGATCAAGTGATCATATAAATAATAGAGCCTACATTTATGTCTATCACTTACTGAATATAGAAGTTCAAGATGGCTCTATCCTTGGTCACCTCACTATGATGGTTTGTTGGAATCATTCTCCTAGAAATAAAATAATGTCAGGCTTTAGATACTACATTTAACATAGAAAGGGGAAAGTTGACTTTAACTCTATTATTTACTTTTCAAGCCCCTTTCTCACTAGTCAAAAAAGAAATTACCTCATCTAAGGTCTTATTTGTAGCAGAAAATGAATGATACTAGCATCTATAAACATCCTCTAACTGATAAAACTCATTTATTTTTCTTGGATTAAAATCCACCCTTTTTCCATGAATAAAAACAAAATCATGAGAAGACTTCGGAAAGTTGGCATAAAATTCTGCAACTATCCCAACTATCACATCAGCAGTAAAATAACAAAAGTTTTCCCACTGCCGAGCTAGAATTAATCGTTCAACTTCTCCTCTACGATTTTTGAAACCACGATCCAGAATCACTATTTTATTTTCACAAAGACTATGAAATCGAGCACTAGCTTTATTTCAAACATATTTTTGCTCGTCATAATCTATTTCTCTTTTGCTCGCTCTAGGTGCCATAGGAAATCTAAGAAAAATTTAATAGAAATCTGAATAAATTCCAAAATTCTAAAAATAAAAATGTAAATTACTTTAAACTTAAATCCACTAAGTAAGAGTTCTTCACCAAAGCATTTTCCCAAAACCTCTCAAAAAAAATCCAAAAATTTTGGATCTAGGTAATGTGAGAAAAATCCTTGGTAAAAATAAAAGAATTTTAGTTTAAAGTGTAGCTCTTACCTAGAGAAGATGAAATCCAAAGTTCCTTTGCCTCTAAATTGGCTTAAATCCACCCAAAATCAAGCCCTAGGTGTGAAAACCGATGGTTGAAGGTAACTCAAGGGGTAAAAATGGAGGTTTGCGGTGACAATTGTGAATTTAAGGGGTTAAGTGCTGCTCTCGGGTCGAAGTCGTCGTCGGCGCTGAAGGCCCGAAATTTAATTTTTGATTTTTTCAAAATTTCAATTTCCTTTCAATTTACTCCAAAGTTTTTTTAGTATTTTTAAACATAAATTTTTATTTAACAATAATTCACAAATAAACATTTCACAAACAATCATTTTCACAAATAAAAACAAACTAACTTTTATATATGAAAGTACACTTTTTACAAACACATTTTTTAAATTAAACATTCACACCTATTAAGTAATCTAAGTATAAGTCAACATCAAAATTAAGCCACAAAACTAAACGGTGACAAAAACTATACACATAATAAAAGTTCAGAATTCTAAAGCAAAACAAACCAAACCAAATCCAATCCACACAATTACATTAAATACGTAAATATTCTTAAAAAATAGAGAATCCAAAGTCTTCAATTATTCTGCCTCTTCTTCAGTGCTTTCTCCACCTCTAATATCTCCCATGGATTGGTAAGGAACATATAGGTTGTAGAAGAATTGGTACGGAAATTGATCTGTCAAATTTTCTTCGATCCACTCATTTTCTTCAAACATCCGAACTAATTCTGCTTCAAAATTTCCATTATGATCAAAATTTTCTTTCATTCTCCAATCTAGGTGATCAAAAAGGTACTTAAGATCTCCCACTGCATTCATAATACTCTGAAGTTCCCTTTCAATTTTCTTCAATTTCTTCTCCAAAGCAAGCGAACTTCCAACTGTTGGTGGTATTAATGGAGTTGAAGCATGTGAAGAAAGATCTATAATAGCATTTAATGCTTTATTTCCATTTCCAATTGTTAATTAAATAAAATATTGGCTAACCTAATTAAAACTTTAATTAGTCAATTAACTTTAGATTAACCTAATACAAATTTAACAAAATAGTTAACTTCTTAATTAACTCAAATAAAATTTAATCAATTCAAAAGTTTTTTTTTTACAGATTTAAAAAATCCATAACAAATTTAATTAAAAACATAAAAGCAACATTTAAGACTTTAACTTATAAAATAATTAACCAATTGATAAAATATTTAAATAATTGAAAGAAATAATCAATTAATATATTAAATCACTAAATCATTAAATATTTAACTAAAATTTTAAAACAACTGATTTGTAAAATTTTAGCAAAATAATTAAAATAATTAATAAATTTGTGAAGCCTTAAATTTAACCATTAAAATAATTAAATTAGTTCATTAACTAATTAATTAACATAGTAAATAATTACTATCTAAAATATATGATTAAATTAATAACATAATTTATTAATTAATAAATTATTAAATAAACTCATAAAATATTTAATTAGTTACCCAAAAACTAACAACATTCTATTAAACATTAAATTTATAAATTAAAGATAAATAAAATGGCGATAAAATAATATTCCAAAATTAAAAATAAAATGATTAATTGAATTCTAACCGATTGAATCTAATCTAACCCTAACACAAGTACAAGCAACCTTAGTTAAGTCCACTTCAACCAAAGAAAGGAAATGGTGGAGTTATACATGTTAATTGGGTGAATATGCCTACTATGGAAATATACGTAAAAATCTTATGGATCAACTTCATAAAATAAATGTAACATGTTTTATATTTATAAATAAATTAAATAAAATTGAAAATTACCTATTTTAAAATATAACCACTCATAAAGAAAGTTTTCTACATCTACTAAATGTGCTCTAAAATGAACTATTTTAAATATGTAACAATCCGCTAAAGGAAGCCTTGGTACATTAACTAAATGTTCTCTAAAAATAGATGTGACCAAATTTAAAACAAGCCATGAATAAATTTATTTTCTACTTCAAGAAATGAACTAAGAAAATCTTAATTTTAAAAGTGTAGAAAAGCTCAAAGTATGTCTCTCATAAAAGAATCATTTAACAATTTTCCAAAGGAATTCCAATCTCTTTATAGAACTTTAGACGCTTGAAAATTTTTTTCAAAAGTTAAAAAATCAAAATTATATTTTTTTCAAACCCGAAGGTAATATCTTTATCCTTTGTAATAGTATGTAAGTCTCCCTAAAATCTGTTGTGGGTAGAGTTAAAATTGCACCATTAATTTTCCCATGTATAATATCTTCTAGTATAATGATTCATGTGTATTTATTCCAGCATAGTAATTCATGTTCTATATTCTGACATTTAGTTTTATTTATGTGATAACCAAACAAATATTTTAAAAATAAATAAAAGAAAAAGGAGGAGNGAATATTGTATTTTGCATTATAATAATAAGAATTTTCATCTCCCTGTGAGATCGATACTCAGGACTCCATTAGAGCCATTTATTACATGAGTGATACGTATACTTGCGTAATTATTAGGTTTGACAGCTTAAATATTTTAAAATATAAAATTATTTATATTGAAGTGATTTTTATTATGATTGATCTACATATTTACTAATTATGTTTTCGTGGGTGTGTCGTAGTTTTGAAAGATATTTACAACACATACATAAAAAACCTGCATCACACACCTCGAAGACATGTACTTTCATTGGAACACAAATATTTTACATCGAGGAAATGTGTAGTCATTTCCACTGCATATGGGACAAGGACTGAGTGTTCTCATTTATTCAAAATAAATTGTTTTGATTAAGCTAGGCGCTAGGATTTTTTAGCCTTATGGGTTTTCCATGTAAAAAAGTGTGTTGGGTTTTAGTGCAACGCT
>JXCR01127531.1:0-47047 GCA_002079205.1 Phalaenopsis hybrid cultivar
TAATCGACGATCAACTTTTATATATATATATATATATATATATACTAATAAAATTTATTTTGATGCAAGAGAGAAAGCAAGAGGGAGTGATTCAAACTGCAACGGCGTAATTCAATTTCAAATTAAGCTAAAAGGCTTCTTTTTCATAAATCAAAACTAAAACAAACCAAGAAAAGAAATACATGAGAAGCCTCACCAAGCAACGATGGCGAAAGAAGTGGATATGCGAACTACAAAGCGCACAAGTATTTGAGTGATGAATCCCTTCTAATTCCCACGTTTCTCTCCCCTTTGAAGCAGAAGAAGCCTTGCTCAGCCCTTCCATCCGGATGTTTTCGGGCCTTTGAACTCCGCCTTCGCCACCCGGAAGCGACGTGGATGGATTTTCTCTTTGCTCAGAATTCTTCGCAGCGTCTTTGCCTTCTTCTGGTTTTCTCTCAGAAGTTATAGTCTCGTTTTGTTGATCAATTTTGGCGAGATATTGGAAGGTGAGATCCACAGATTCATCAGCGATTCCACCGTAGAGTTCCTCGAGATCTTGCCTGGCCCTTGCAATGGCTTCGTTCTTCTCCATTGTTGGGAGATAGAGATTGATAGGATGGCTATTTATGTGTATGTATGAGTCAGGGAATTCTATGTGGACGTATTGGCAAATGCCAATGCGGAAAAGTGGGCGCGGTAAACAAAGGGCTGGAATTTTATAAGTTTTTTTCTTTTTGTAGAAATTTATTTATGAGAAGTCATATGGAGTAACTTCTTGTCTTTTTTTTTTCTTGCAAATGTCTTATTTAGGTGGAAGTAGTAATGATAGTGTTAGGTTAGTTCTGGAAATGAAATAAATGATTGATTAACTAATGTTCAAATTTTATGGGAGTGTGCATCAAAAAGTTGTTTGCATTGATCTTAAAGAGATCTAATGATTCGGAAGATAAGAGTATGTTGGAGGCAGGCTCACCACTAGGAGACCGTGAAGCCCACCTCACTGAACGAGCAAAGCCATACGAGCCAGGCCAATTACGCCAAAACCGACCAAGCCATGAGGCAGACAAGAAGGTGGTCCGATGATCCAAGCGAGAGTTATTTGATCGGAAACGAGAAAAGAGAGCGTCCAAATCATTCACTATAGAAAAGTTGACTCAATGTGATAGCCTATCTCCTAGTAGTCCAGATCCAAGAATGATCCAATTTCATAAAGTAATTCAGATTATCCCACAAAAAAGACTAACTATAATCAACCAAGCTGGATCAATTGACCGAACCATAGCAAACAATCTCAACAGATTGAATTGACTCTATCCTGAAGTCAACTAATCTTCGCCGACCCAAGCATAATTCAGCCAAACGATAAGCCCATAGTTATAAAATGCTTGAAATACCATAGTATGGACCCTTTTCAAATGAGCATACAAACTTAATATCACCATTATACCATCTCCTCTACAAATAGAAGAAACATTTTATGAAAAAGAGCATTGTTGAACACTATTCAATATTTTCCAGCTCTTTCTGTCTCTCTTTTTTGATCCCCTTATCTACGCTCTATTCTCTAGGTGTGATTCACAGACAATCTCAAATTCAACCACTTAAATGGTGCAGATAGCGTGGATTATGCCACAAATAAAAAAAAGAAATCAAACAAGGAGAAGGACATAAAAAAATAGGCTTATGATATCATTGAGTACACAAGTGAATTTGTGTTCTTGTAGATCCAAGATTTAAATGATCAGATGTTTGAAGTGATTAGAGGTGTGCTGAAGCGCAAGCAGGATCAACAATACTAACAAGATCTTTAGACATAATAATAGAATAGCCCCACCAACCTTGGAATGGGAGGATGAAACCCAATATCATGATAGTGTTGTGTCGACACTGATCAATAGGCATCAAGTCAGGCATACAGATGCAACATGCTAGCCACGAAATGGGTTCACCTATTAGTTCTCTGATGTAGAGCCACTAAAATAGTTCAAGAGTCTGACAACTAAATCATAAAAAGGGATTAACAAAACTAAACGATTACATAATGTACTTCAAGTCAACTTTGTGTCTACTCAAGATTAATGACAACCTAAAATGCTAAATCTTCTTCTCCATGTTGAAGGAATCAGCTCACAAAATATTCAACGTACTACCAATAGCGTTGATCCCATCATTTGCAGACTTCAAGCGAATGTTTTCTACACAGTTTGCAAGTATTCAAAAAATTCAAAAGAGTTTACAAGCTCTTCTGCAGCTTTGTTAGTAATAAAGCAAGACCCTGCACACCTTCATCACTCATTTTTAGAAGGAAATATTAGAGGAGCACAATTTATAACCCACGATCACTCATGCAGACCTCTTACAAGGATTAAAGGATTTTTAGTATACACTTGGATTGCAACAACCAAACTCCACTTTTCCACTTCATTCAGAGACGAGTCAAACAATCACCATCCACTAAAAAGAACCACCAATGGAGAAGAGTAGAAGCTAAGACATAACCTCCTCGACATGCATCAATTTTATGTGATTTTACTTGCTATTATTTCTGCTTTGTATATATTATTCCTATTTATTTTTCATAGATTTACGCTTGAGAAAGGTTTTGTGTTCATGTTGTGTAGGATGCAAGAGTTGAATGTCAACAAGTTGGAACAAGAAACACAGGCAAAAAAGGACCCCGAAGCAATGTGACCACGCCACCTATAGAACACACTTGGTGTGATCATGCCAGAATTAGCATCCACGCCATCTAGAACACTAGGGCTGGGTGACCAAGCCACAATCAGGCGTGGCCACGCTGGCCCATGCAGTCTTGCAGTGTGACTATGCCGAAAACGGGCATGACCACATCGACAAGTAAAATATCATTTTAGGAAGAAAATTTGATTGCCCAAGCCACGATCCTTGCTATAAAATAAATTTTTAGAGATTCTAGAAGGGAGCTCTGCATCAGAGAAGACTTGGAGGTTGAAAGAAGAGGGTTTGAGAGAGATTTTGAGGGGTCTCTTGAAGGTTGTCTTCTTCCTTTGGTGGAAACCTGATAGAGAGAGCTTTTTTCCTTACTTTTTGAGTAATGAGAGTTTGTATGAGAGGGAATGGTGCAAACTTTGCAAAGAGAGTAATTGCTTATAATTTCTCCTATCTTTGTTGCTTGTAATGAATTCTCGCATGGTGTTTTTTATTATGATTTTCTCTGTCATGAGCAACTAAACTTTTCTTCATGCCTCTGTGATATAGGGAGTGGTAGATTTATCATGATTTTACCATAATGTTTTACCTTTAGGAATTTTCTTCAAGCATTCATGTACTTGTTGTTGGTTAACCTCCAATCTTAACTTACTCCAAGTCTGACCAACTAGAATGTTAAAATATTTTGTGAAACTACGATGTTTAACTATTTCATAGCAAAAACAAACCACATCATTCTGAGAAGATAAACATATTTCAGTGGACTTCTGCAATCATTTTAGGGAATTGTAAAAGTAATGCAGAATGCTATGAGGATGGAGGATGGCTCAACTTTGTAGATTTTATGTTTCTTTTGATCTATATATAAGCATGAGGAATACCATGCCTCTGGTCGATAAAAATCACTAGGAGAGCATTTAGAAAAAAAAATACGATTGCCACAATCCTTAAATTACAGACACGAGCCGGATCCATCTTAAAAGGAACTCACAAACTTTTTCTATTATTTTCTACTTTCTTTGGTAACCAAGTATTCTATTTTGGTAGGACCTTACACCTTAAAAAATGCATTTAGATACACGCAAAGCCATGTTAACGATAGTAAACTAGAGTTTTTTTTGTGGACAAAAATATTATACTTTACCTCTAGGATCAATATGATGTACACTTGAACTGCATTACTACTTGACATATGTGCTTGCATTGTACGTTCAGCGTACATCCTGGTAAGTTTTTGCACGTCATGTTTTTGGAGTTGTTGTCAAGGAAAGACATCAATAATTATTTCGCTTGCAGGAAAACCTTGGTTGAAAAAATTAGGATCTAAGTTTGAAACTGTTATTTTCTTTTTTTTATTTTTGTGTTTTTTATTTTTTTGCAACATCTGTATTTCTATTGCATTTCTTTGTAGGTGTTGAAAAATTAGATATTCAAAAAAATTTGAGAAGACAAAAATAATTTGCTGATTAATTTACTTTCTGTTATGTTGTGTTCTTTCACATATTGTATGTTGCATTGGCACGCTAGTTTGTTGGCCGATTTGTGTGGGCCAGTGTGATTGCCTGCTGCATCTTTTTAATTTGTCCTTTATATGTTTAGAGGAGCTAAGAAAAATCTCTCCCCTTTTAACTCTGTGATTGATCGCATACTTAGAATTCTTAGGAGATCACACTTAATTTCTGAAACACCTTGTTGATCACATTTTTGGTGAGGTATGATTCTTCTCTTAGAACTTAGGATCTAGCCATATGATTTTCCTTTTGACTATCCCAGAAGACTAGAGATAGAACCCACCTACATAGAAATTCAAATCACCTCCTAGCTCTCTTTAAAACCCTACATGAATGGTCACTTGGAAGGTTGAGACCAACATGTTAGGATTCATGGATGAGTCCCCATAGAACTGTTGAACTTAGGACAACCCTGGGTAGCTAGTGTTTGGTCTCTCACACACTCAAGCACATCACAATTCCTCACTTTTCCTAAAACCTTAAAATTACACCCATTGAAACCCTTTCCATTCACTCTTTTGGAAACTCATGTGGGCGGTCTACAAGCTCTTAGCCCTTTGGCTAGGGTAGCTAGGACCAACACATGGAGGATCCAAAAAGGCTTCCCCCTTGGTTCTATGGCTCAAATAAGGTAATCATCATGATTGACATATCCAATGGCCTTCAATTCGACATAAACACCCAATTTTTGCCTTTTATCCCCTAACTTTGCTAAAATTACCAAAATACCCCCATACTAAAAAAAATTGCTAAACCCCAATTCCACCCAATTTCATCCAAAAAATTATTTGAAACTTCTCCCATCGCCCAATTGCCCTGAATTTGCCAAAATGGACCAACTTTTGACCAAAATCCCAATTTTACACCTAACTTGCCAAACTCCCCAAACCAATCTCAATATACACCAAATTCATTTCAATTCCACCTAATCTCAAACCTAAATTGCACATCAACTTATCCAATTCCAATCTACACCAATTTGGAGCCCAATTGAACCAACATCCAAACCCTAACTTCAATTTTGAGCCAAAATCACCAATTTGACCATACCCCTAAATTTCATCAAATTGAACCCCGTAACCAACCCAATTTCCTCAATTTTGAATCTTAAACTCTTCATAACACTCCCCTAGACCAATTTGAACCTTGAATTGGTCTAGATCCAAACTCAAACCTAGCATAAATCCAACACAATTGAAATCCCCAAAAAAATGACCCAAAGCAAAAATCCATCAAATTGAGCCCTTCAATCAGTTCAATTCCCCCAATTTCACTTCCTAAATTCTTCATGACATACCCCTAGAAAAATTAGACCTTTCAATAAATTTTTAAACCAAGCCCAAGTCAAGCCTAAATCAAATTTTTAGATCAGACCTTAATTTTGAGCTTAACATCCAAATTAACCTAAAACTTTGAAATTAACCAAGCATAATCTTCTCCTTACTTGATTAGCCTCTTATGATGCTAATTAAATCAGCCAAGAACCAAATTTTGAGCCATGGACCAATGGTCCCTTAAATTATGCAGACCCATCTCCTAATTTGGCTAATCTCACTATCCCATGCTATCAATCCTCATGCTCCAATGTAATCACAATTAAAACTTCCCTGACCTTCTCTGACCTTGATAGCCACCTCCCCTAGCCTGGTCGATCGACCTAGTCACAGAAAAACCCAAAATTGAGAAGCCCTCGCTCCCAAAATTCTACCCATCCAATGTGGCTCACTCACAATGGTGAATTGCATCGCTCAACCCTACACCTAAGCATCCTTCTCCACCCCCTGACTTGACCAATTAAGACCTAATCTCAAGGCTTTAAACCACCCCTCTCATAGTCAAAGGGAGAGTTTTGCCAATTCCTTAGGGAGACCCTCCAAATTGCTCTCAAAGATTCCTTAGACCTTCCTAAGTTCATCCCAATCAAATTCCAACAATCTCCCCCACTGTAATACCTTAATTTCAAGATTGAAATCCAGGCTTTTTCTGTCACTCCACCAAACTCTATAAAACTTAGAATTGATTGTTCCAAATACATCTCCAGACCAACCAAGGAAGTTCCCCATCAAAACCTCTCTCTCCTAAGCACTCTAACCCACTCCTAGACCAAACCTAAATCACCCCTTCATCGAAAGCTTACAGAGACTTTGCATCAGCTCAAATTGATGCTTGGAGGAGCTTCGTAAAGTCACAATAAATGTCTACAACTGATACACCTAAAATATATAATGTTTTTGTACAAATTTTTATACCTATTTTTGAGATATTGTGCTTTAATGAAAGATATTTGTGTGTTTTTCTTGCAGGTACAATCAAATGGATGGAAAATACTAAAAGGAGTAAAAATAGGTCAAGTTTGGAGCAAAATGAAGAAAAATATAAAAATGAACTGGGCGCCTAAGCACCTAGTCTGATGCCTAAGTTTTAGAGGCTCCAAGTCTAAGCGCTAGGTACCCCGCGCTTAAGCGCCAGAAGTAGTTACTTGATGAATTATTTAAATTGAGCAAATTTTTTGAAGAGGTGTTTGAAACAACCCTTAATAAAAATGTGGGAAATAGCCCATGAACACAAAAATTCATTCAATTTACTTATGTGGAGGCAACCTCTAGAAGATTCATTGAATGGAGACACCTTTTTGAAGATACACCAAGACACTCCTTGGATTTTTATATAAAAAGACAGATTTTCCAGGAGAAGAGGTCAGCCATCGATCAAACTTCATAGTCCATTGCCTCCACCGCCGACAACCACCTTTATTTTATTTTATTTTGAGTATTAGTTTGTATTGTGAGAGAAGGAAGGGAATTCAAGGAACTTTAAGGCATTTGGTAAAGAGAAATTGAGGTAAGTGTTTATTTTGGTGTCTACACTTGGTTTTAATTTAAATTTATTGTTTGTGTGCATGATTTCTACTTTTAAACTCATGTGTGGTTGTGTTTTCTCCATGCATTTTGAGTAGTTTTCTTTATCTTTTTCCTTAAAATGATAAGTGATTAAGTATTTAAAGGGAGATGTGTGAAGTATTAGGCTTCAATGTTGGAAGAAGTTGTAATAATTTGAAACCTTACACTTCATTTACTTCTTGATTTGACCAATTAAGATGTTAATACCTGTTGTAAGAACATGTAAGATTCGAGATGGTATTGTCTCAGTCAACAAATGGTTGGAATCACATATTGATTTCATGAATAAGAATGTAGTTCATGGGGTTGAGTGCAAATAAATAGGGAAACAAACTTTTCAAGGGTGTAGAATTAGAAGACTTTAGAGTGACATGCTAAAGCCCCTAATTTGATTTATAGTTTTAAGTTTTGATACGAGATGTTAGCCCCCAAGTGGACAGAGAAAAGAGAACTCTATAGTGAGAGCATTGTGCTTTATCTTCCCTATCTAGTCGGTTTTCAGAACTATTCAAACTATAGATTAGCCAATGTTTTTTATAACATCTCTAGTAAGGGTAAAGAATATTATTGCTCCTATTTGGCATAATAAATTTAACATACTTTCAGAATAAAGTTTTTATATTTATTACTGATTCACGATAAGGAAACAGATATTTTATTTATATTGTCTTCATCTAGAAAGTATTTTAGTCAGGTTAATTAGTTGCTTACTTTTTTTTCAAATTATCCAAAAATTATAAAAGAATCGAACTTTCATTCATAATTTAGCATCTTAAGTTTATGTAAGAATATATTCCTAAGTAAAATTTTATTATCTAAATCTAGTTCTCCCTGCGGGTTCGATATTCAAGACTTAATCAGAATGTTCTATATTACTTGATAACGATACGTATACTTACGTAGTATCTCATATTTAAAATTATAACTACATTCTTATTAGCTTTTTCTTAACACCAATTTTTTAGCGCAGTTGCAAATTAAGAATATCTATTAAAGAAACTAATCACATACATCACATTTTACATCTATCCATACCAAAGATTCGGGATCAACAACCAAACCAATCAAAGCCTTACATCTTGACCAAAAGTATAGATCACAAACTTTAAAATCGTGCTCAGTTTCATTGATTGTGAAGGGAAGTTTAATTTCATATGCTTTTAACCATATGGATATGTTAGTTTCGACTAGATGAAGCTATAGGATCAAACCCCATGCAATTTTGTTATGTATTGAGCGAGATCTTAGGTTTAGAAAATGTGTGGTTCTCGTTTTAGGTTAGATAAGGATGATGAAGAGATGACATCCATTTGCACGTGTATTCATAAGACGATGGAGAAAGAGTCAAACGAGGAGATGGAGCATAAAGTGCGGGTCGAGTCAGTGTTGATGCAGAAGGCGGTGTCAAATGAGAGTGTGTAACGTGGGCTTTCGGAGCTACCGAGGATCGAGTCAACACCTCGCGGATAAGTAGGGAAATAGGCTTTTAATTGATTTAAATAATTCATAAACTTCTAAAATTCATAACTTGATGTAAAAAAAATAAAAATGAAATAAAAATGCCTCTGTGCTCAGTGAACAGAGGAGAATCATGTGGGTTAATATAAAAAACTATTTGTCATATATTTATTTTTTAATTAATTAAATACTCTAAACCTTTATTAAATTATAAATAATTAAATGTTTATCACCATAATATTAAATTTGGAGGGCTTGTTCTCCCTGTGATTAGGAGTGTCCTGTGATTTTTCCAAAGTCAGAGAATACTCATAACATGGTAAACTTTAATTTCCAAAGTTAAGCCACTCTTTTGCTTAAAAATAATTATATAAATTAAAAAAAAATTAAAAAAAAATATGAGATTTATTTTAGTAGGTTCTTTGTGGTTATAGGAGCATAAGAAAAATAAAACCTAAGTTTAAATGTCTTTAAAATATAATTTCTTAATTTAAGTCATTAAGACCCATAAAAAATTAAACAAATAAAAATAAAATCCAAAAAATCATAAAAGTTGAGCGACACTAAAGATAATGGTCATGGGAAGCCTCTGTAAAAATTTGAAGCTAATAAGAATTGATTTGACCACCAAGGTGTATTTTTCTAAGTAAATATGAATTTTGCATTAAAATAATTATGAAAATTAAAAGAAAATTCAAAAAATTAAAAAAATTGGTTTCGAGTGTTCCTTGTGACCCGGGACACCTAAGAAAAATAAAATTAATGTTAAAATGAAAAGTTCTTTTTTGAGTTATTTTTTATGTAAAAATAATTAAAAATCACAAAACCACCAAAATGTTATATATTGTTATCTGGCCACTTGAGACCAATTAGAATATTTTTCCTAATTTTCTTAATATATTTACGTATTGTTAAATGCCAAAAAGAGTATTTTGCTTAATTTTGCATTAAAATAATCACAATAAATAAAATAAAATTACAAAAATAAAAAGTATGTTTCCCTAAGTTCTATGAACTCAGTGAGACTAAAGAAAAATATTGAAAATTATTTTTTATTATTAATTATATTTTTAATTTAATTANCTAAAATAAAAATAAAAAATATATATGAGATTTATTTTGGTAGGTTCTTTGTGGTTATAGGAGCATAAGAAAAATAAAACCTAAGTTTAAATGTCTTTAAAATATAATTTCTTAATGTAAGTCATTAACACCCATAAAAAATTAAACAAATAAAAATAAAATCCAAAAAATCATAAAAGTTGAGCCACACTAAAGATAATGGTCATGGGAAGCCTCTGTAAAAATTTGAAGCTAATAAGAATTGATTTGACCACCAAAGTGTATTTTTCTAAGTAAATATGAAATTTGCATTAAAAAAATTACGAAAATTAAAAGAAAATTAAAAAATTAAAAAAAATTGGTTTCGAGTGTTCCTTGTGACCAGGGACACCTAAGAAAAATAAAATTAATGTTAAAATAAAAAGTTCTTTTTTGAACTAATTTTTAATTTAAAAAAAATTAAAAATCACAAAAATACCAAAATGTTATAAATTGTTCTCTGGCCACTTGGGACCAATTAGAATATTTTTCCTAATTTTCTTAATATAGTTATGTATTGTTAAATGCCAAAACGAGTTTTTTGCTTAATTTTGCATTAAAATAATCACAATAAATAAAATGAAATTAAAAAAATAAAAACTTTATTTCCCTAAGTTCTATGAACTCAACGAGACTAAAGAAAAATATAAAAAAGTACTTTTTATAATTAATCATATTTTATATTTAATTAATGACCAAAAGAAACAAAAAATTACAAAAATTAAAATATAAATAAAAAATTCATGAAATTTGACCCAAGTGGTCCTCTAGCCTAAGTGAACCTCTAGTAATTTGCTTAAGGATGGAAAGTTTACCTTGGTTGATTAAGTGAATTAATTTTGGAAATTCCTAATTTTGGACTAAAATAATTATAAAAAATAACATAGATATCTGAAAAATATTATTTCTTCTCTAGTATTTCAATTAACCAATGAGAGATAGGTTAGCAAATTTTCAAGCCCATATAAATTAATTTAAAAGACTTATGATGATAGGAGCCTTAGAGGAAAAACAATAATTTTCACCTATTCACCCCTAATTAAGATTTAGGATGAACTAAGGGCTTAAAGGGTAATATTCGATTCTAAGAAACATTCTAAGGTGATTGGAACATGAGGGTAAGAGATAGAAACCAATTCACTTTCACTTTTAGAAAAGAAGGTTAAAACTGTATTTATCCAAATTGTTAAATATTTGAAGAAGAAACCAGTTTGAGTGATATAGATGTTTCGGACATAAGTCAAGAATTCAATAACTTACTAACCTAGAGTCCCAAACAAGTGGTTGAGTTATAGGTTGATCTTTTAATATTAATAAAAAATTATTAAAATAACCTTTTTTCTAAAATTACACATCCATCCCTAATGACTTAAGGGCTTTGTGGTGTTAAGTTTAATCTAATGATACTTGAGGATTAGTTTAAAGATAAACCATAATTAATTCCTTTCAAACACTAGAAGATCAAATTTGCTTATCCCTTCTCTCATGGGTTAATCGAGGTATAGAACTGAGTATGACTTAAACCTAATGAACTTCAGGGTGATCTATTCAACAATATAATAAGTTAAAACAAACTTAAAGATGATTCAGAAGACTTTAAATGTCGTCTAGGGTATCCCATGTACACTTACAATCTTTTGGATATTTTGAAGAACAATTGAACTTATTATGCTTTATTCAAGAAAATCATCCTTAAAACCTCTAGGGACCTACCAAGTTATGAATTGTGGTCTCTTTTGAATTTAAATCATTAAGGCTTCACTACTACTTAGCAGTTGTTCTTACTTTCCACTTTAAAATGTATGCATGATTATTAACCAAAGGAAAATATGTTAAGATTTTCATACCTATTTTATACTGATTTTGATGATATTACACTTTAAATAAAGGTATTTTTGATGTTTTGTTGCAGGTATGAAGAATTATGGTCATTGGAGCAAAAAAATGCAAAAAGGAGCGAATTTGGAACGAAAAGAACCAAAATAAGAAGATTTGAACTAGGGTGCCGATGGCGAGCCCAACGGCGCCGACGACAAGAATTTCCCGAGACTCTAGATGAAATAACTAAGAAGGCTCGTCGACGGTGCCCTTGTGACCGTCGACGACGAGATCGGCGGTTATCTCAACAGGTGCATTGAATGTGGACGATTTTTGGAGGGATGCTTAGGCCACTCTTTGGAAGACTCTTCTACAACTTTAAAAGAAGATTTTGGCTGAAAATAGAGGAGACTCTGGAAAATAAAGGAGGCTCTGGAGGTTAAAGAGGTTCCAGTAGTGTGTAGAGAGTTTAATTTAGGGTTAGATTGTGAGGAATTCTTCGAGAGATTGTAAGAGTGAAGGGAAAGTGAGAGATTTCTTTCTTCTTGCCGCTTCGAAGAAGAATTTTGTGTGTTGTATAGAAAGGAAGAGATTCAGAGGAACTTCGAGGAGTTTGCTTGGGGAGGAATTAGAGATAAATGTTATTTACTTGTTGTAGTTTGAATGACTTTGCTTTTATATATAAATTCTGAGTTTTGTCGTATCTTCCCCATGAGTTCTAAGTAGTTTTCTCTGNGTAAAATTATCGGGCATAGAATCGGAGATTTTAGAGTGACAGACTAAAATCCTCAATTCGGTCCTATCGTTTGGGTGCTAAAGTGGGCGTAGAATTATAGATTTTAGAGTGACAGACTAAAATCCCCAATTCGGTCCTATCGTTTGGGTGCTGAAGTGTATGTTAGCCCTCATGAGAGACTAAAATCCCCAATTTGGTCCTATCGTTTGGGTGCTGAAGTGTAGATGTTAGCCCTCAGGCGAGGGAAACGTGGGAGCTCCGAAGTGAGAGCAGGTATCCTCTCAGCCTAGCCGTAGATTCAGTAACCAAGCATAGGATTAGTCAATGTTCTTTATGCATGGACTAAATGGTAAAAAATATGTATGCTCCTATTTGGCACAATCCAATTTGAACTGATTCATTTTATCCATTCACTATAATTTATTGACAAGGAGAAGGATGCTTTCCTATATATTCACATTAGAAACTTTATCAGTAGAATTAGTTATTTAAGAGTTATTAAAATTATATATTTATTTCAATTGCCTATTACTGACAGATAAGAAATTTGAATTATATTTTTGTGATTAAGTATTGAATTTCTAAAATCTTAGTTTGTAGCCTCTAATATTACTCCCTGTGGGATTGATATCTAGGACTCCATTAGAGCCTTGTATTACTTGAGCGATACGTATACTTGCTTTGATAAGTGTGACTTTACCATTATTAAATATTTTATATATACATCTTTATCGAATCTATAACCGTTGTCAAGCTTTTGGTACTGTTGCCGAGGAATTAAATCTTCTAGCAGCAATATTAAATTTTGTATTTTTAAGCATATATAAAGTCGCTGTCAATTATGAACACTAACATTTCAGCGTAGGCAGCGACAGAGGTCAGGTACACATTTATATTTTATGTGCTACAATCTTTTATTACTTTATTGCATTTATTACCCATATTTGTTTAAATTGCATGAGAAATTGAAATTAAAACAAATTGAAAGAAAAAACAAAAATAAACAAAAGAAAATAAAATCACAACTTTGAAAATTAAATAACACTTTCAAAACAATACATAAACATAAGACGTCCTTTTGAAATTACGGAAGTCCCTCGGATGAGATAACCTACGGTTGCTAACGAGATTTCCCCAGCTTAAATGAGCTTAACAACTTGTTTAGGCTAAATAAATTCAAAAAAAAAATAGTGGTACTAGAATGAGGGGACTGTGGAATCCTAACTGATGTCGCTCTATACAACTTTAACCCCCTCCACCACAAAAGAAAAATAACAAACATCACTTGAAAAATAACAAGACTTGCACGGAAACTGCAAAACCTTAAACCTGAAGACCCCATAGCTTGTGCAACAAAGAACTTAAAGCAAGATGCAAATGGACAGATGACAATCTACAACAACAAAATGAGTATACTCTAACAAATCTTTCCTTATAATTAAATAACAAGCCATAACACTTCGAGGTACCCATCTAATACGGCATACATCCTCAATTTATCTTTAGGTCTTTGCACAATCATGTTGTGCAATTTAAGCTCTAACTCGCTTTAGACTCCGAGGTCGTTGTTCGTTACGATATAAAATCTCTTATCTTCCAAGCTATTTGTATGACTTTGTCATGCAAGTGTAAGACCTAAATAATAAAACTGGCATGATGAAATATCAAATAATACTTTTTCAAAATTAAATCCAAATAGTAGAATATTTTTAGAGGTCACTGAGGTGCCTCCTGGATCCATGACCTCTCCTACCTCTTATTCCTTTGGATTCCTAAAAACAACTGTTCCCACTTGATCCATTCCCTTTTGAACTTCCAATGTAAAACCTTAAACTTTAAAATTCTTGAAAGAAAACCACTTATCTAAATCGAGAGTATTTTTAAGCGGCCTCAATTACTTAAGATGTAATTAAATATAAAGGTTTACCTCTATAGGGAACTTTGGAACCCAACTTAATATAAACCCTATCTAATCGTCCATATTAGATAGGGGAACTTGTCGGTCAACAAAAAAGGTTTTGATAGACCAAAACGGATGTCATAAATATCTTATTTTATTTAATTGAGCCTTACTGTCAAGTAATACATCTATTCCTCGGGATAGAAAAATCACTTGTGGTGTTGTGCTCTTATATTTAACCTATTGTATATATAGGACCAGTTCAGTCTCGTATTTTCAAAATTAAAACATTATTTTTCAATATTAAAAAATACAACTTTTCCAAAATCATATATATATATATATATATATATATATATATANTCTGGCAACTTTGCTGGGGAAGGGTTCCTCTCTCCTTTAATGATTAGATGGTTTTGCTTTCATAAATTGATAGCGTGTTGACCCCAAGTGATATAGATGTGTAAAAATTATATAGTTAACTCCGCTATGCAACGGTGTTAAAAGCTTGATGCAATATTTTATAAAATAAAAATTTAAGCAATTGATGTTGGGATTCTACGCAAGTATACGTATCGTTATCAAGTAATAAAGGACTTTCTATTTAAGCCCCAAAATCGATCCCACGGGGAAGGTTTAAATTTGAAATGACAAATTTACTAAGACATTCACAGAAAGTCAAAACAAAATTGCTGTCACTAATTTTGAATGTTGAGTATTATCATAACAAAATTATTTAAATAATAAAAAAATTGAAATATAAAGTTTAAATAGTAACTACTGAACTATTAAACTATGTTTATGTGATGAAGATTTCTTATGTGAAAAAGCATATTTCCCACTACAATGAGATTTTGGTAAAATGAGATGAGATAAATGGTTCAAATATGTATTGTGCCAAATAGGAGCAATTTTAATTCTCTACCCTGATACAGTGTTATACAAAATCATTGGCTAATCCCAGGTTTAGTCCCTAAATCCGTAGCTAGGCTAGGAGGATACTGGCTCCCACTCCAAAGCTCCCACTCCAAAGCTCCCACTTCCCTTCACCTGAAGGCTAACTCTCACTTTAATTTTTACACTAAGACCGAATTGGGGATTTTAGTCTATCACTCTAAAGATTCTCCAATTCTACACCCAACAAAGTATATTTTCCTATTTATTTGCACTTAATTCCATGAATGAAATTCTCCTTCATGGAATCAAATGTGATCCTCACTCTTTTGTAGAACTCATACTCCATTTCCTGAATCATATGTTTCATAACATATTTTAACAATTTAATTGAACAAATCAAAAAGTAAATTAAGCTCAGAGTTGAAAAATCATCACAATTTATTTTATATTTTAATATTAGTACATCCATATTATCTCTTCATTTCACCATATCTCCGAGTAGGGAGAAAGATAAAATAAACTACTCAGAATTCATGAGAAAGATACAACAAAACACAAATTTCATATGTAAAAAAAGTTCATACAATACTAATAAACAAACAACACTTATCTAAAATTTTCTCAAAGGAAATTCCTTGTAGTCTCTTCTAGAAAAAGTAGGAAGAAGAAATCTCTCACTTTTATCCTTCTCCAACACTCTTAGAGAAGAGTTCACACTTAATCTCTCCACAAAACTCTAATTATAAAAACAATTGACTCTAAATGGTTGTGGAATGAAAAATTGAAGAATGTGTGATGCATAGAAGGTTGAATTGGGGCAATGAGATGTCAGGAAGAGTCACTTTTCTGATCAAATTTGGCCCTAAATAAAGCCTAGAGTTGGTTCTCCAATAGGTGCCTCCAAAAACCCCTCAAAAAACATCCAAATTCATCAAATCTTTTAGAAACAGGGGGTGAACCAACATTGACACCATCGACGCCAGTGTTCTGCAATTTAATTCACTACTCTCTGTCAAACGACACCGTTGGCGCTGCTTCTAGAGCCGTCGGTGCTGAACAAATTTTCAACTTCTTCATTTTTGCTCCAAATTTCTTCCTTTTGCTTCAAGTCCTAAAATTTAACAATCTACAAGAAAACATAAAAATATCTTCCATTAAAGTGCAATATCACCAAAAATGAGTATAAAATATTGGTCTAAAAATGCATATATTTTAGGTGTATCAAAATCCTCCAAACTTACATGTTACTTGTCCTCAAGTAACTCCTCGATTATATAAAAATATGACTTATGGTAAAGAATTTAACTTCTAGATTTTCATATCTTAGTCCACTACATGTAATAGTATAACTTAAGAAAAATTCAAAACAACTCCTGTTAATACTAAAAATATAAGAATATTTAGTAATCAAGTCCAAGATTTTTTATTCTCTATTATTTTCAAGAAAAATTGCAAATTTTCATATTAAAGTCACTTAAAGTATTCATATGAAAAAGAACTTCATAAAACTTTACTAGTAAATAAACTAATACTCAAATAAAAGCTTAATTATGTAGCAAACATTCTTTTTTAAATTGATTCAAGTGAAGCCAATTTTTAATTAAGCATCTCCTCAAGCTTCTCCCCACATCTTTTCTTTTCTTTTCTTTTCTTTTTTTTCTTTTCTTCTTTCTTTCTTTTTTATATGTGAGGATTACTATATCAGGATAGGCTTTAGTGATTTTGAACTTCACTATCCTCTTCTTAAAGTCAAAAACTTGTCACATTTCTTTACTTAACAAATTTATATTAGCTTAAAGATTTCATAAAGTTTAATTCTTTTCTTCTTACATGAACCTTTAAGATTTTTAATATTTCAAAAATACAATTTTTTTTACTTAAAATAGAAAAATATAGTCTTTTTCTTTTATACCAAATATCTTAATCTCTAAAATTAACCTTTATTATTTAAAGTTTTTACTTAAGTTTACTATTTATTTAGAAACATAAATTTAGTTATCTAAAGTTAACCCCTAATACCAAAGGTCATGTTAATTTTTTTTTTAAATATAGCTAAGTGAGGACAAATAAAATTAAGTTTCTTTCTTTAAAGAGGAATTTTTCTTCCCCCCCACCCCCCCAACTTAATTTTTTAAAAAATTTAGCATGAAGAACTGAAAAATAAAGGTTAAAAAAAACATTAAATACAAAAAGAAACGACATGCCTGTTAAAGGTTCTGATTTTGAAACTTTAATTCTGAAATACTGCAGGTGCTAATATAAAAAGCTACAAGACTTAAAACATTAAATTGAGCATAATACATATAAAATCTGCTGAGAAAGAGTTAATTACAATACATTTAATAAAATAAAAAAACTAACAACAGAATTAAACTGAATTTCAAAATGAAAACAGTTTCACAAACTACAGTTCACAACTCAACATAATAACAAAACAGAGTCTCACAATATAACAAATAGTCTCAATAATATAACAAAAACAAACAACGCAATAACAAAGTACAATTAAACTAAAAAATCAAATCACCAATTATCATCATATTCTTCTTCTTCTACATCTAAATTCCACCGCTTATATGGAGTAAAAATAGGGTGAGTACGAAACTGAACTGAATGATCACCCTTTATGTATCTCACCAATGCATCATCATAAGCAGCATCATATTCAAACTTTTGCCATATCAAATCATCAGTGTGAGCATTTCTGACATCCATATTTTGTAACTTATGATCCATTGTTAAGATATCTCTCTATTGGATCATCATCTGGTCTAAAAGTTCTCAGTTAGTAGGGTCATAAGAAGTAGAGGTCCTTCAAGTAGAAGGAATATCTCTGGTCTTAATTTTAGATCTCCAATCAACATGAGATTCATATGTCTGTATATTGGCAGGCACAATAGGTCTTGGAGGCTCAATCCTCTCTTCCATAGGTCTAAAATCAACTCCTGCTTATTCACAGAGTGATAATAGATCTAGTGTTCATATAGATAATAGAGCCTACATTTATCCTCATCACCTGTTGAATACAGAAGTTTAGGATGGCTCTATCTTTGGTCACCTCACCATCATGATTTGTTGGAATCATTCTTCCATAAATAAAGTAGTGTCAGGCCTTAGATACTACATTAAGCATAGAAAGAGGAAGGTTTAACTTAACACCATTTTTGACTTTCCAGGTCCCTCTTCCATTAGTAAGAAAAGAAATAACCTCATTTAAGGCCTCATTAATAGCATAAAATGATTTATACCGGCAACTGCAAACATCTTCTAACTGATAAAACTCACTAATTTTTCTTGGAGAAAACTCCACCTTTCTCTCACCAACAAAAACAAAGCCGTCAGAAGCTTCAGTAAAGTTGGCATAGAATTCCATCACTACACCAATAAGCGCATCAACAGTAAAATAATAGAAGTTTTCCCACTGCCAAACATTGATTAATCGCTTGACTTCTCCTCCTAGATTTTTAAAACCATGATCCAAAATTATTTTTTTATGCTCAAGTAGACTATTGAATCGAGCACTAGCCTTGAAGCTAACAAATTTTTGTTCATCATAATCTACTTTTCTTTTTTCTTTGCTCATTCTTGGTGCCATAAGAAATCTAGAGAAAATTCCAAAAAAATTGAATAAATTCCAAAAATTCTGAAAATCACAAAGTAAAACACTTTATACTTAAATATACTAAAATTTCTTCACCAAAGGATTTTCTTAAATCTCTCAAAAAAATTTCAAATTTTTTGGATCTCCGCAATGTGAGATAAATCCTTAGTGAAAATCAAAATTTTTTAGTTCAAAGTGTAGCTCTTACCTAGAGAAGATGAAATCCAAAGTTCCTTTGCCTTAAAGTAGCGTCAAATCCAAGCAAATGCGAGCCTTAGGTGCAAAAATCAGAGATTGAAGGTGACTTAAAGGGTAAAAAAGGCATTTTAAGATGAAAATTGTGAATTTTAAAGAATTAAAAGCTGTTCTCGGGTCGAGGGCGTCGTCGACACCCATGCCAGCGCCGTCGGCGCTGAAGGCCTAAAAATTCCATTTTTCAATTTTTTCAATTCACAAACAACAACAAACTAACTTATATATATGAAAATACACTTTTACAAACACATTTTTCTAATTACACTTTCCACATACTAAGCAAAAAAAATTATAAACCAATGTCAAAATCAAGCCACAACACTAATCGTTGACATAAAACTATACACACAATCAAAGTTCAAAATTCTGAAGGAAAGCAAACTAAATCAAATCCACATAATCACATTAAGTACATAAGTATTTTAAACTAGTAGAGAGAGTCCAAATTCTTTGATTAATCTGCCTCATCTTCAATGTTTTCTCCTCCTCTGATATCTCCCATCAACTGATAATGAACGTATAGATTGTAGAAGGGTCGGTACGGGAATTGATCAGTCAAATTTTCTTTGATCCATTCTTTTTCTTTAAATATCCACACTAATCCTGCTTTAAATGTTCCAGTATGATTAAAATTCTCCTTCATCCTCCAATCTAGGTGATCAAAAAGGTACTTAAGATCTCCTATTGCATTCGTAATACTCTAAAGTTCTCTTTTAGTTTTCTTCAATTTCTTTTCCACATCAAGTGAACTTCCAACTGTTGGTGGCATCAATGGAGTTGATGCATGTGATGAGTGATCTAAGATCGTATCTAATGCTTCATTCCTATTCCCAACATAATTATCATCAATAGGAATCATGGACTCCTATAGTAATAAAACTTTTTCCCAACTTTCATATGGAACTTGAGATTGACTGCAAAGTAGAAAATTTGTGGAAGGATACCCAAGTCCATACATTGGCCCATTCATAATAATACCCATAACATATTTAAATATGATAGATCCTATATCAATGGGTTTTTTCATTTGAATGTAATAATTCAAAATAGCACTTTCTTTGGAGACTCCACTAATCTTCATGGTAGAGAGTAATTTTTCATAAATGAAGAAATGCTACTGCTTTGATATTGGATTAAGCAATGAAGCAGAGAAACTAACATATCCTTCATCTCGCATTTCTCAAATATCACTTTCATCCGTCAGAAAATTATAGACATCTTGTATCAAATCACTGGTTGGGATAAAATTTGTATAATGACAGATTGGAACATTTTCTATCATATACAACTCATTCATTCACACAGGAGTAAATGGTACGGCCTTACCTTGTACGAAGACAAATCTATGGGTAATTCCATGTAAGTTGGCATAGAATTCCTTCACTACTGGTAAAACAACTGCAATGATAGTGTAGCACAGAACTTCCCATCACCTTTGTACAATGATTTTATCAATCGAAGAACTTGGATTAATCAATATGTGATTAACAAAGCCTCTCTCCTTGATAAGCCTCTTCTTTGTAATAAATTTGTCATATTATCTTTGCGCATCAAAACTAATAAGCTTTCTTCTATTGAAAACTCCATACCTGGAAGTATTTCTGGAATTAGAGGCCATGAAATTCAAAAATAGGAAGTTTCTGGTCGTCCAAGGCAGTTTTTAAGACTTTAAAAACACCTCCTTGTGATTATTACAGAGCGAAATCCGCCAAAGTCCATTAAAATCGTCAAACTGTTATCGACGCCGTCGGTGCTCCCGATGGCGTTGTCGGGGCTTTGGTCTGTCTGCGGGCGTCGTCTGCGCTAGAGGCCAAAATTACATCTCTTCATGTTTTTTATCAATTTAATTCCAAATTTTCCTCTAATACCAATATTTGTCTTAATAAAATAGTGCAGGATTGTTATCTACTAATATATAAACACTTATAAAAAAATAGGAATACATAGATATACATATTTATATATGGGTTGTCTCCTATAAAACGCTTGGTTTCGTCGTCAACCCAACAACCATTTGATTAGTTGGGTTGACTTAACATTAAAACTTCTTTAAATTGTAGTATGTGCCCTTCATAATAATGTTTCAATTGATGCCCATTAACTTTAAATATTTTTCCAGTGTTAGGATCTTTAACAACAACAATTCCATAATGATAGACTTTAATCACTTTAAATGGTCCTAACCATCTGAATTTCAGTTTTTCTGGAAATAATCTCAATCTTGTATTATATAATAAAACTTCTTGTCCAAGTTCAAACTTATTTTGAATAATCTTCCGATCATGCCATATTTTCATTTTCTCTTTATAGATTTTGCATTATCATATGCTTCATTTTTAATCTCCTCAAGTTCATTGAGTTACAATAATCTTTTCTCACCAACATCCTTTAAATCAAAATTAAATTCCTTAATAGCCCAAAATATTTTATGCTCCAATTCTACTAGTAAATGACATGTTTTTCCAAAAATAAGTCTATATGAAAACATTCCTATGGGAGTCTTATAAGCAATTTTGTATGCTCATAACGTAGTATCTAATCTAGCATACCAATCCAATTTATAAGGATTTACAACTTTTTCTAAAATTCGTTTAATTTCACTTTTTGATATCTCTGCTAGATCACTAGTTTGAGGATGATATGCAGTAGAGAATCTATGCATAATATCATATTTCTTAATCAATTTTTTGATTCTCTTATTCCTAAAATGAGATCATCCATCATTAATAATTACTCTCGGCATTTCATATCTTGTAAAAATATTTTTAATAAAAAATTTACAAACACTCCGAGCATCACATCTAGGTACAACAATAGCTTCAATCCTTTTGGACATATAGAGTTTCCTCATAAGGCACACACCTTCTAATAATTAGATCTTTATATTGTTTATATAGATATGGGCCATCCCAAAAATAGAATTTTGAATCATATATAAATGTCTTTAATTATGGATTTTTGATATCAGGTGGTAAAATATAACTTACAATATAATTTACTATATCAGCATACCACGACACATTCATTTCAACAATACTATAATAATTGTTCATGAGGGAAATTCTTTAAAATTTCATTTGCAAAATTAGTTAATATTTTTCTTTCTAGTCTAGGCAAATGATCAACTATTGGATTATTATTTCCCTTTCTATCAACTACAGTAAAATCAAACTCTTGTAATAGAAGTATCCATCTAATTAATCTTGGTTTAGCATCCTTCTTTACATTAAGTATTTAATATTATAATGATTGAATGCCTATACATTTAGTTCCGATTAAGCAAGGTCTAAATTTATCAAAGACATAAACAATAGCGAGTAACTCTCTTTCAATAATAACTTTGTTAATTTGAGCATCACTTAGAGTTTTACTAGCATAATATATTACTTTAAAAAATTTGTTGAGCCTTTGTCCTAACACAACCCCAATAACATAATCACTAGCATCACACATTATTTTAAATGGTTTCCCCCAATCAGGTAGAACTATTATATGTGCAGTGATTAATTTTTCTTTCAATAATTAGAATGCTTTTATGCATTCCTCATTAAAATTAAAATTTATGATCTTTTCTAAAAGTTGGCATAATGGCTTAGTTATTTTAGAAAATTTTTTTATGTAACGTCTATAGAAACCAACATGTCCTAAAAAGCTTCTTACCCCTTTAACATTAGTCAGAGGTGGTAATTTTTCAATTACTTAAATTTTTGCAGGATTTACTTTCATGTAATTTTCAGAAATTTTATGCCCAAGTGGAATTCCTCCTGCAACCATAAATTAACATTTTTCCCATTTTAGTACTAGGTTGATTTTTTCACATACTTCGAGAACATTTTCTAAATTATTTAAACATAATTCAAACAAAGTTCCAAATACTGAAAAATCATCCATAAACACTTCCATTCCATGTTCAATAAAATTGCTAATGATTGTCATCATACATCTTTGAAATGTTGCATGTGCATTGCATAGTTCAAAAGGCATTCTATGAAAAGTATATGTTCCATATGGGCTAGTAAATGTTGTCTTCTCTTGATCCTCTAGAGCAATTTGAATTTGGTGATAACCAGTATAGAAAAGGTAAAGGAAAGTGATCTTTTCTGGTGGCCATGTTTAATTTTATATAATCAATACAAATTTGCCAACTATTAACTTGTCTTATTGATATTAATTCATTTATCTCATTTTCTTCAATGGTCACTCCTCATTTCTTCGGAACACAGTGAATTGAACTTACCCAAGCACTATATAAAATATGATATATAATTCCAACATCTAGCCATTTTAAAAAAAAATTTAACAACTTCTTTCATTATTGGGTTTAATCTCCTCTGAGGCTTAGTTTTCGATTCATATTGTTCATCTAATAGGGTTCTGTGGATATAAATAGGACTAATTCCTTTAATATCTGCTAAAGTTCATCCAAAAGCCTTTTATATTTTTTTAATATCTCTATTAATTTTTGTTCTTGAATTTATGTTAATTCAGAAGATACAATAACAGGCAATATAGATGACTCTCCTAAAAGTACATATTTTAAATGGGCAGATAATATTTTCAGTTCAAGTTCTGGTGGTTTAATACTTGAAAGAATAAGATTTTTATTATTGTTTTCCAACAATTCTAAAGTTTCAAATTTTCCCTGAATATAATCCAAATCTTCTTCTTTTATTTCGTTCTTATTTTTAAAAAATTCTCCTTGCTTTAATTTGTCTTCAAACTCATTTTTAAATTGCTCATTACTCAGATAATCATTTACTTTCATCTTAAAACATTCATTATCTTTTTATATTGTTGGGTATTTCATAGCTTTTGCAATATTAAATGTTACTTCTTGATCATTAACTCTCATTAATAATTCTCCTTTTTGCACATCTATCGCAGCTCTCCCTGTTGCAAGAAATAGTCTCCCTAAAATAATAGGAATTTATTTATCTTCCTTTATATTCAATACTATAAAGTCTACAATGAAAATAAATTTATCCACTTTTACTAATACATCCTCTATAACTCCTTTTGGATAAGTTATTGCTGAAGAGTTACAGTAGTAGGAGAAATCTCTCTCAAATCTAAATGTTTAAAGATCGATAAAGGCATAAGATTGATACTCACTCCTAAATCACAAAAAGCTTTTCCAAAAAACTTTTTACCAATAGAACAAGGTATAGTAAAACTACCAGGATCTTTCAATTTCTTAAGAAGCTTTTTTTGAATAGTAGCGCTACACTCTTCATTGAGTGCAACAGTCTCATGATCTGTAAACTTCCTTTTCTTGTTTAGTATATCCTTCATAAATTTCACATAACTTTGATATTTGTCCCAAAGATTCAACAAAAGGAATGTTTATTGTTAACTTCTTAAGGATTTCAAAAAATTTTGTAAATTTTTTATCTTCGATCTTCTGCTTTAGTCTTTGAGGAAACGGAGGTAATGGTTTTTCTTCTGCTTTAGACCTTGTGTTTGTTCATTTTCATTTTGGTCACTTTCTATTGCTTCCTTCTCTTCATCAACTTCAGTTTCTCTTTGGGTCCTTGTTTCAACTTCTTTTCCACTTCGTAATTGAATAGCTTTAATTTTCTCCTTATTTTGGTCTTTTAGATTAACTTCCCTCGTACTCGAAAGAATTCTAGAAGGTTTGTTACTGAGTGCAGTAGCAATATGTTCTAATTGATTTTCAATATTTCTAATAACAGTCCTTGATTCTGTATTTGCTTTCTCATGTTTAACATTACTTCTTCCACCTTTAACTTCTTTTCCTTAACTTGTGGGTTAGGATTAGAGTTAAATCCATGAGGATAATAAGGTCGATAACTAGGATTTCCTTGGTTGTTCAAATTTTTGGAGGGACTCACCGAATTTTTATAATTATTCCAACTAAAATTAAGGTGATTTTTCCATTCAAGATTATAAAAGTTAGGATAGAGATTGTTATTTCAATTATTTATAACATTTAAAGTTTCATAAGATGATTGAGTATCAATGATCTGTCCTAGTGAATTTTCCTCTGATACTAGGGGTATTTGAGAATAATTCACTCATACTTGATCAATCTTTTTCAAAGTAACAGCAATTTAGATGTTAAAATTAACATTGCATCAGAATCATGAATACTAGCTACTCTCTTAGGATTTACCCATTCAGATGGCCATTGAAAATTGTTAGTAACCATTTTTTCAATTAAAAAAATATGCTTCATCAAAAGGATTTGACATTAGTGATCCACCCGCAACAACATCTATAATAGATCTAAGAGATCCTACCAATCCATTATAAAATGTTTGAATTATTAAGCAATATGGTAGAGCATGGTGTTGACATTTTCTAAGAATATCTTTAAATCTTTCTGAAGCTTCATATATCAATTCCCCTTCAAACTGACAAAAAGATGTAATATCATTTCTAAGCTTAGCCGTTTTCGAGGATCAAAAATATTTAGCTAAGAATTTTTGTGATAGTTCTCCCCAAGTTCTGATAGATTCAGGTGCTAATGAATTTAACCAAGCCTTGGCTTTACCCTTTATGAAAAAGGGAAAAAGTATAAGTCTAACAACATGATTAAACACTCTGTCATATTTAAAAATAGCACAAATTTCAATAAAACTAGCAAGATGTAAGTTTGGATCTTCAGTAATTGTTCCTCTAAACTGATTATTTTGTACCATTTGGATAATAGCAGGTTTAAGCTCAAATGAATTAACAACAACATCAGGATTTTGGATAGTTAAACGAAGTTCTTTTGCTGTCAGATTAGCATAATCACTTAAAGGTCTTCGTCGATTTTCATTTACTTGATTATTTAAGTTATTTTCCATTTCGTTTAAGTTTTTAATTTCTTTTTTTTATTTTCAAATTTTTTTAATAGTACCCTCTAATTTTGAATCGTAAGATACTAAACCTTCAGATTCAATATTTCACATAAACAAAAATAATAAGCAAAGAAAAATTTCTTAAAAATAACTCTTAAATAAAAATATATTTTCTTTTTGGAAATTTGAATTTTCTTATTTTTTTTTAATTTTTTTAAATATAATTATCTCTAAATTTTTTAATTTACCAAATCTATTTAATTTACTATTACCATCCTCGACAATCGTGCCAAAAACTGGATCCCGAGTGATATAATTGTGTAAAAATTATATAGTTGACTCTGTTATGCAACGGTGCCAAAAGCTTGATGGAATATTCTATAAATTAAAATTTTAAATACTTAATGTTAGGATTTTATGCAAGTATATGTATCATTATTTAGTAATAAAAGACTTTCTATTTAAGTCCCAAATATCGATCCCACGGCGAAGGTTTAAATTTGAAATGATAAATTTACTAGGAAATTCACAGAAAGTCAAAAAAAAATTACTGTCACTAATTTTGAATGTGAGATATTATCAGAACAAAATTATTTAACTAATAACAAAACAGAAATATAAAGTTTAAACAGTAACTACTGTCAGCACTATTTTTAGTTTGGGGAGTTGCCCGTAAGATGCCGTCGGTCACCAGAATCGAAATCTCGTCTCCCACTTTGGAAGGACATTTTAATGCTTAGAAAAATATAAAATCAAACTGAACCCATATTTTTTATAGTTTAAATGAAAGAGTGTTGTACCTCAAACCATGCATCTCTCCCGAAGGATAAACACAATACTTGAGGATGAGACTCGATCAAATAAACTGAGAAATATATGACGTTCATTTGTTTTGCGAAACCATTTTATTTTCCGACAATTTCCCCTATTTAATATCAAGAATTAAATCAGGTTTATATTAAGCTAGGTTAGGAAAATCTTCATATAAGGGTAAGCCTCTATAGTTAATTACATCTTAAATGACCAAAGCAACCTAAGAAAACTTTCGATAAAAATTAGGAAATATTATCTTCAAGGATTTTAAAAGGATAGGACTGTTCAACGAGATCAAATAGAGAGGTGTGAAATGAGATTGACTCAAATTTAGAGCATTTTTGTTTTTGGAATCCAAAGGAGGAAGAACCACGGGATGTCATGGATCCAGAGGAGAACCTCAGTGACATTCCGGTCTATCCTATTGTTTGGGTTTGATTTTGAGGAGAAATCATTAAAGTATTTCATCCTGATAATTTTATCAAATTAGGACTTACATTCGTGTGGAACGATCACACAAATAGCCTGAAAGATGTGAGGATTTAGGTCATGACAAACAACAACCTTGAAATCCTAATACGAGTTAGGGCTTATATTGTACAACAGAGTTGTACAAAGGCCTAAAGATGAGTTAAGGATTTATGTTGCACTAGGCAGACAACCTCAAAATCCTATGGCTTGTTATTTAATTCTAAGGAAGGAATGGTTTAGCTAGTGTAGACATGTTTTGTTGTTGAAGATGGTCATGCTGCTCACCATGCTAGCTCCAAGTTCCTTGCTGTGACGAGTTTGAGTTTTCTAGGGTGTCAAGTTATTATGTCAAATCAGATAGCCCTATGGTTGAAGTTCTTTAAATGTTTTGGGGGATGTTGAAGTTGATTAGAGCGACACCTGTTAGGATCCCACAGTTTTTTCGTTCTAGCACCACTATTTTCTATTGGATTTACTTAGTCCAAATGAATTTACTAAACTCAACTTAATGAGTTCCATAATTTCATTTAGATCGTAGGATGCCTCGTTAGCAACCGTAGGTTACCTCCTCCGAGGGATTCCCGATCATCCAATAGAGACGTCTTAATGTTTGTGTGATGTTTGTGATTAAATTTTGAGTTGTTTTATATTTTGAATGTTGTGGCGGTGAACCGTGGGAAGCCTCGTTAGCAACCGTAGGTTTCCTCCTCCGAGGGATTCCCGATTATCCAATAGAGACGTCTTAATTTAGTTGAAGTTGTAGTTTTTTGAGGAATTCCCGATCATCCGATAGAGACATCTTAATTTAGTTGAAGTTGTAGTTTTGTGTGATGTGTGTGTCCTTGAGTTGTTTTATATTTTGAATGTTGTGGCGGTGTAGATGTTTGTGATTAAATTTTGAGTTGTCTTATATTTTGAATATTGTGGGGGTAAATTTTATCTTGGTTGATTTTAGTTTTAGTTTTGATTTTGGTTTTGTGACTATCGTGACAGTTTTAGTTTTCATGCATGGTGACATCGTTGTTTAGCATGCAATTTTATGTCTTATTCATACATGCAGGTAAGTAAGCACAATTTAAGAAAATACAATGTTGTAAACTATAAAAGCGTACCTAGCGAGTCTTCTCGTTCCACTACTTGAAACTCAAAATGCATGTTAGGGCATTTTATATGAAGCAGGAAAGTAGAGTTTTGGCGACCTACCTAACCTAGGTCATACCTTGGTGGGCCCCTATTAGCTTGATTAAGGATGATTTTTGTTAAATAAAACATATTAAGTTTAGTAGACCTCTCAGGTATCCAACAGGTCTAGAAGAAGAATCAAGTCCATGCTTCCCTCTCACCGCCTGGTGAAAAGTTTCAAGCTCATTTAAACATATTATGTTGTTTAATAATATATCCTATAAATACCTTTAATGCTCATTGAACAATGATGTTTCAATTATCCCTAAGAGTAGGGTAATTGTCATTTTTGATTTAATTTGTAAATTATGTGGGTGAAAACCCTTAAAGAGGCAAGTTGGTGTTATCAAAGACATTTAGCCAATTTTAATTTAGGCTTGTAGTCTTCCAAATTTGTTTAATCTTAGCTATGTTCACTTTTTCTAATCTTTATTTAACCAAATTTGATTTAGCTTAGGTCACTACTAAGCCCTTAAGATTTTGGTGGATATCTTAGTTATTTTTTAAAGAGCTTAAAATTTTAAGTGATGATGATTCATCTTCAAAACTTTTGAAAATCATTTAAATCTCAAATAGGGGTATTAATTTAGTGAGTTATTAACTTTCAAAGTCATACCCCTAAGTCTAAGGTTATTTAATTTAATGAACTTCCAAATTTTAATAATTTTTAGGAAATTACAATTTTACTTTTAGATTAGGAGACAATGAGATTGGTTTCTAGCAATTAATCCCCTTTTGGTTTCAATCATCCAAATGAGTTAGTTAAAATCAGAGGTTACCCTTTTCCCTCTTTGATTAAGGCTAAACTTCCAAAATTACATTTTTGCCCCTAAGGCTCTATCACTTCATAAGTTATCAAATTTAATTCAAATGACTTTAAAATTTTTATTCTACCTTACTCATGGGTCAATTAAAACATCATAAGAGAAAATGTGATTTTTCAAAATTTAATTTAATTTACATAATTATTTTTATGCAAAAATAGAATTTTTCAAAGAAAATTCCATAACTTGACCAAGAAAAGTCTAATCACATGAAATTTTTACTGGAGGTAGACTTAGATTAGAGAACCATTTGGACCAAATTTCTTGATTTATTGAGTTTTTCCTGAATTATTAGAATTATTTTATGTTATGGAGTATTTATTAATTATAAATTATTTTAAGAGTTGAAAATTAAGTTTTATGTTTTTGAAAAATCTCCCTGAGGTCAGACAAACTAGAGAAGCAAATTTTATATTTTTTTATTTCTCTTTGATTTATTGGAATTATTTTTGTGAAAATCCATTTTTTAGCCTTTAAAAATTATTTTAAGCTTTAAAAATCAATACCTTCATTTAGAAAGTCAGGAAAAATATTCCAATTATTTCTAAATATTTAGAACCAAATTTATAACATTTCCATGAATTTTATTATTTTTGTAATTTTTATCATTTTTAACTATTTTAAATATTTAAAAATATGCTAAAAATGAAGTTTTTATTTTAAGCACCATTTTATTTTTAGAAAATTCTTCTGATCAGAGAGAACTCTAAAAACTAGTTTTCATAATTTTTTTTGAGTTATAATTTGATTATTAAAAATCATTTTAGTGTCAAAAATGCCATTTAACTTAGAAAATTAATTTGAATTATCAAATGAGTTCAAAATGTTTTGAAATTTTTATGGGGAGTTTTCTGAGTTTTAAAAAATAGTGGAGATCAAAAATCAAGTCATTTTGATGTTGTATTTTCCAAAATTAATTATCTTTGTGTTTTAGGGTTTTTGAATATTAGGTGCATTTTGAATGACTTGGCTCATGAAAATTTTTTCAAATAGTTCTCAGGTCGTAGTAGACCTATAAAAAATTTTCTTGGATTTTTCTAAGAAATATGTTAATTATTATGATTAATTTATGCAAATAATAGACATAAGCTTGAAAAATATGGATCTCTATCTAGAGGTCTCCCCTGAGTTTGGAAAAATCAGGGAATGTTCCCCTTATTAGAGGCTACAACATGTCAAAATTGTAAGTCATGGTAAAATGCCTTCATACATGGAGAGTTAAAAGACTCGTAACCCTAATTGATTTATTGAAAATGAAATACACATCAAATGGACTTCAAATATGTCTACATTGTTCTCCTCTGTTCACTGAGCAAGAGGGTATTTTTATTTTATTTTTATGATTTTTCTACACCAAGATATAGATTTTTGAAGTTAAGGGTCATTTTTTGAATTTTTTTTAATTCCCTATTTATCTATTTAAATTTTTTTGAAGTTAGGGAGAATTTTCTAAATTATTTAAATCCCTATATATCTATTTAAACGTGCGGTGCCACCTCATCCTAGGCCTCTCTGAAGCTCCACGCGACGCACTCCTATTTGACACCGTCATCCACCTCAGCGGTGACTAGGCCCGCGGTTCATGTAAGGCAGCGCTGTCCCAATTGATCTCATCCGTTAATGAGATAAACACAATATAAGACGACTCTCCGTCATCGTCCCCAATGGCCTAGCCCGAGAACCGTCCATCTTCAAGGTTTGATATCTCCCTCGTTTCTCAACCAAATTGAATACTTTTTTTTTAAATGCTCGTCTAGACTAGAGGAACATATCTATATAGTTAAGATGCCATGAAATTAAGCCTAATCAAATGGAGAATCAAAATAAGCTCAAGAAGAGAGGGAGTTCAATACCTTTTCTCTGAGAAGGGAAGCTTCAATCAGAGGTGCTCGACACGTTCATTGAGATCCAAGGAGGCTATGGATTTAGCCTCTTACTATGGTGTAAGGTATAGGTATGAATTCAACCAAGCTCAATTTCAGGTGTTGGTCTAAGTCTATGCTAGGGGCTCTGTGGAAGGGGTATTTGATGGGGCTTCTTCTTCTTCCACTGTGGTGAAGGTGTGAGTGACTTTAATTTGAGTTTGGTGGACCGTGGAGGTATATTGAGCTCTGTCCTAGTTTTTGGCAGAACTTTCAGCTCAAAATTGAGCTTTCGCGGTGAGAATCAGTGGGGGAAAATGATTGGCTTGAGCTGAGGAGGTCTCAGAGAGTCTCTATGAGCAATTTGGAGGGCTCTCTCTGAGAAAATTTCAGCACTTCCTCCATGGTCGTGTAGGGGAGCTTTTATAAAAATTGGTTTAGGCTGGCTGTCAGGGCCAATGTTTGGGTGCAACGTGATGCTTAGGTGGAGGGCAGAGGGGCTCTAAAATTTAAATTGGGTGAGCTGGCCTCTAGGTTTGAATTGGGTGAAGTTTAAGTATGGCCCTCAGTTTTGGCTTCTTCGAAGACTAGGTCGGTCGGCCATGCCAGAGGAAGGCGGCTAGGAGTTCAGGAACCTCAGGGGAATCTGTCAAAGTAATTAACTTAAATTGGTTGGAGGCTTTGGCAAGGATATCTTTGGTTTGGGAAATTAAGGAAATAAATCTCTTAATTTGGGGGACCCTTGGTCCATTACTCATTTAGCTTGGGTTAGGTGGCCTTGGCTCAATCCTGGGGGTCCTAGGATTGGCTGTGGTGGAGTTAATTTGGTCATGTTGAGTTTAATTTGGTCAAATTTGGTCATGGGTCCATTTAAGTTCACATGGTCAAGGGTTGGGTTTGGGTTAGGCTAGCCATGACCTTGAGCCAAATTGATTGTTGTATATGATGTAGATGATTGTAAGGAACATTTTTGTTGAAGGGTTGAAGTGATTTTGAGTTCAATTGGAGGGTCAATTTGAAGGATTTTGGAGATTTGGTCATTTTGGGCAGGCATGTTGGGCTAGACTTGGGTCTAAATTGAGCTAGCCTTGGGATAAGTCCAAATTTATTGTTGAAAATTGTTAATAGGAACATCATAAAGAGTTTTAAACATAAATTGTGTGCCAATTTTGGGGTTAAGGCAATCAATTCGGTCAAATTTGGAGGCACCAATTTTGGGCAAAATTTAGGGCTTTTGGACTTAAGTACAAATTAAATGAAATTAAGGCTTTACCAAGGCCAATTTAAGGTCAATTTTGATGTATTGGTATGTTGTGAAGAGTTTTCAACATAAATTATGACAAATTGAGTGGGCTATGAGTTTAATTGGGTGAGATTAGGTCATGTGACCAAAATTGGGGCTTTTGAATTTGATCAAAATTAGGCTCAAATCATGGGCCAATTGAGCTTGGATTTGACTTTTATTGGTCGTATGAAAGGTGAATTTGAGTTTAAGATTGAAATTAGGGGAAATGGGGACCAATTTGATGGACATTTGAGGTGAATTTGAGGAGATTGGGCCTTTTAAGGGCAATTTGGGGGTTTTGGACAAAAATTGTCAAATTAGTCAAATTGGGTCATGTGATAGTTGACAAAAATGAAATTGGGAATATTTGGAGTATTTTGGAAATTTTTGGGTTTTTCTGGAATTTTGGGCTAATGAGGGGTATTTTGGTAATTTGGCAATTTTTGGTGATTTTGGGTAATTTGGGTGTTTTCAAAAGGTTTGAAAATGATTTTTGAACAATCTTGGGTATTTTGGGTAAATTTCGGAATTTTGGCCAAATTTAGGGTTTCAAGGGTACTTAAGTAATTTGGGGGAGTTTAGGGGCAAAAGACTAAGTTGGGCATTTTGGTAGAGTTGGGGTGCCAACCACTATAAATAAGCCATGGACCAATGGAAACCCCATTTTGGGTCTTCTATGTACTGGTCTTAGCTAAACCCAAGCCTAGGGCTAGTGGGTTTAGGGGACCATCTACATGAGTATCCCAAGAGATTAAGGGATTATAGTCAAGAAAATTTTGTGTTTGCATTTGTGAGTGATTGTGAGTGAGTGCCTTAGCTCTAAACCAACACCCAGGGGCAACCCTAAGGTCCAACAATCTTATAGGAACTCTTCTTGAGCTCCCCCATAGTTACCCCACCTACTAAGTGCTAGAGGTTAGGACCAATATGTAGAACTTCAAGTTAAGTAAAGAGGAGTTTAGAATTTCTAATGGTAAGGGTTCCTTTTCTAGTTTTCTAGGAATAGTCAACAGGAAGTCCTATGGCTAGACCTTAGGCGATGGTGCCTTTTCTAGTTTTCTAAGAATAGTCAATAGGAAAGTCCTATGGCTAGACCTTAGGCTTCATGTCTAGTTTTCTAAGAATAGTCAATAGGAAAATCCTATGGCTAGACCTTAGGCTACTAACTTTTTCTAGTTTTCTAAGAATAGTCAATAGGAAAATCCTATGGCTAGACCTTAGGCTACTAAAGTCTATTTTTCTAAGAATAGTCAATAGGAAAGTCCTATGGCTAGACCTTAGGCTACTAAAGATAGTTTTCTAAGAATAGTCAATAGGAAAGTCCTATGGCTAGACCTTAGGCTACTAAAGAGGACACCAGACCTCAACCAAAAATGAGGTCAACAAATGGACCCCAAATAGGTGTGGTGTGCCCAGCACACCGTGCGTATTGGCGTTGACCTACAAGATCAACAAAATCGATACAAACTCCTAAGTCAAGAGACATAGAAGGGGTGTAGGATTGTGTGTGTTATTTCCTTCTGCTGGAGAATATAGCATGTGAATATTTAATCAAAGTTAAGAAGTAGGGACTCTTGCTGGGGATTGGAGAGTGGATTTTGAGTTATAAGATTTCAAGAATTTATAGAAGATGGGAATCACTGTGTAAGTGCTGACCACGGGGTAGGATTTGAAATTCAGGTATTAATTTTAGAAGAGGGTCAAAAGTTAAGGATCAATCATGAGAAGAGAGGCGTTAGAAGTTAGGGACTGATCCCTGGATAAGGATTGAAAGTTAAGGATTAATTACAAGAGAGAGCATCAGAAGATAGAGACCGACCTCAAAAGGGTGAATAAAAAATTAGGGACTGATTCGAAAATAAGAATTGAAAGGTAAGAATCAATCTCAAAAGAGAGCGTCGGAAGGTAAGGACTGACCTCAAAAGGAGTGAATCAAAAATTAGGGCTTGATTCAAAAATGAGAATTGACAGGTAAGGATCAATCTCAAAAGAAAGCGTCAGAAAGGTAGAGCCGACCTCAAAAGGGTGAATCAGAAATTAGGGACTGATTTAAAAATGAGAATTGAACGCTAAGGATCAATCTCAAAAGAGAGTCGGAAAGTAAGGACCGATCTAAAAAAGGTGAATCAGAAATTAGGGACTGATTCTAAAATGAGAATTGAAAGGTAGGGATCAATCTCAAAAGAGAGCGTCGGAGGGTAAGGACCGACCTCAAAATGGTGAATCAGAAATTAGGGACGGATTCGAAAATGAAAATTTAAAGGTAAGGATCAATCTCAAAGGAGAGCATCGGAAGGTAAGGACCGACCTCAAAAGGGTGAATAAAAAATTAGGGACTGATTTGAAAATAAGAATTGAAAGGTATAGATCAATCTCAAAAGAGAGCGTCAGAAGGTAAGGACTAACCTGAAAAAGGTGAATCAGAAATTAGGGACTGATTCGAAAATGAGAATTGAAAGGTAAGGATCAATCTCAAAAGAGAGCGTCGGAAGGTAAGGATCGACCTCAAAAGGGTGAATCAGAATTTAGGAACTGATTCAAAAATGAGAATCAATAGGTAATGATCGATCTCAAAAGAGAGCATCGAAAGGTAAGGACCGACCTAAAAAAGGTGAATCAAAGTTACGGACTGATTCAAAAATGAGACTTGAAAGGTATGGACCAATCTCAAAAGAGAGCGTCGGAAGGTAAGGACCGACCTCAAAAGGGTGAATCAGAAATTAGGGACTGATTCAAAAATAAGAATTGATTGTGTTAAACCTAAAGATATGTGTCATGTGAAAAGGCTAACATTTTTTTATGAAGATATATAGAATTTTTTGGGACTTTGTGCAGAATGTGAAATTCCATCGGGATGTGAAGCGAATTAGTGCAGACAAAGACAGTTGTGTTGTGCGAGCAAAGAGTAAGAAACTCTAAAATTGAGAGAGTCCACTCAACATCTTTATTCTCATTTCTTGTTATTTTCATCACATTTAATTTTTTTTAAATATGCTTTCAAATTTTGATTTTAGTTGGTTAACTTTTTTTTTTAAAGAGAGTTGTTTTATTATTTGTTTATTAGTTATTTTTTTAAAATTTTATTATCGTTAAAATCTTTTTGTTTGTCGTTTTGTTCTTTGTTCGGTGTAATTTTGAACCAACG
Source organism: Phalaenopsis hybrid cultivar (assembly GCA_002079205.1). NCBI lineage: Eukaryota > Viridiplantae > Streptophyta > Magnoliopsida > Asparagales > Orchidaceae > Phalaenopsis > Phalaenopsis hybrid cultivar. The sequence goes on from JXCR01127531.1 coordinate 35,236, forward strand.
TGTGGTTCATGACTTCCATTCATCGCACAAAAGGCAACAGATAAAAAGACACATTTTTGAATGAAATTTCATTAATTTGTTCCAACAAAATGTTACAGATCAAGTGTTGACCAAATCCTTAAAAAGTACAATATGTTAAATGCATCAAAGTACATCCAAAATATCCCATGTCAAGTGTACATTGTAGGCTGAGCATCTCTGGTGCCTATCACATTGTTGTAATGTAGTAAAGTAGAAAGAAATCCTCAGACTGGGTGTTCCTGCTGTGACGAGCTCCTGATTGAGCTGACCTTTTAAGCCACGCTTCAGGACAAGAGTTCCCTTTGCATGCGCTCAGAGGTGAAACCCTCCCATAGCTCGTAAGGTAGTAGTTGCTCCAGCTCTGGATCTGGTTGAAACCCATATGGCATTTTGTTGTTGTCCAGCCGTCGGAAAGTCACAGACACCCTGCGGTGTCGCACTCCTGGAATGCAATGCTTGACAACTTTTGCACCGTTGCCTTTAAAAACAAGCACTGAGTCAACTAGTAGGGGAATCTCCACAGAGCCTCTGAACTCACTAGGGCTGACAATGTCAATTTCATTCTCAAATAAGTTGTTACTTTTACTCATGAATGAGATAGTACAAAAAGGCCTCACAAAGTCATGATGATTAGAAGAGATTGAGCAACAAGTCAAAGCAGAAGTTAAAAAATTAATAGACGCTAAGTTTGTCTGTAAACAGTAGTACCCGACCTTGTTGGCCAATGTGGTCACGGTTAAAAAGAAGAATGGTCATATTCGAGTATGCGTGGATTTCAGAGATTTGAACAAAGCATGCTAGAAGAATGAATTTCCACTACTAATTACAGATTTAATGTTTGATATCACATCGACCCACACATTTTTCTCTTTTTATGGACGGGTCATCCAGATACAATCAGATTAAGGAGACAGAATATGAGAAGCTCACAACTTTCAGAACACCGATTGGAGTGTATTGCTACACGATAATGTCGTTCGGGTTGAAGAACGCTGGTGTAACTTCTCAGCAAGTGATGATGAGGATATTTTATGACGTGGTCATTAAGAGTAAATTGAAAGACGATCTTTTGTATGATTTGAGAATTATTTTTGTGTGGCTATGGTAGTTTAACCTTATGATGAATCCCTTAAAGTACGCCTTCGATGTTACCTCCGAGAAATTCTTAGGGTTTGTTGTACGTCACCAAGAAATTGAAATTAATCTGAAAAAGATTAAAACCATCTTAGAAATGCCACCTCCTAAAAGCTTAAAGCAATTACGATCATTTCAAGGAAGGTTGGCGTATCTCATACGCTTTATTTTCTAATTTGTCAGGTAGCTGTCAGCCTTTCTCTTTGCTGGTCAAGAACGATGTCAAGTTTGTTTGGGATGACAAATGCCAACATTCCTTTGAGTGTATGAAGCAGTATTTGATGATGAATTCTATCTTAGTAGCCACTGTCTAAGGTAGACTGTTGATACTTTACACCACAGCTTTGGAGGACTCTCTTGGAGCCCTACTACCAGGTTAATGATGAGGGTAAATAAAATACTCTCTACTAATTAAGTTGTAGTCTAATTTTGATGGAAGTAAAATATCCTCGCATTGAGAAGCATTGTTTGACATTGATCTTCACCGCCCAGAAGCTCAGATTCTACATTCTTTCTCACAAGGTCAACCTGATTTCGAAGTTTGATCCTCGTAATACTTGATGATTCGACCAACACTTTCTGTTAGGTTAGCCAGATGGTCAATGATATTATTGCAGTTCAAAATAACTTTTATTCCCCTTCAGGCCATGAAGGGACAAGATTTAACGGATTTCCTCGTAGCACATCCTTTACAGATAGAATCTCCTCTCAACAATAAATTACCAAATGACCTGGTAAAGAATTTAGAAGACCCCAGTGCTCATCAATGGGAGATGAAATTTGACAGAGCTTCATCAGTATAAAAGGACAAAGATTTGCAAATGATAGTGTCGGGAAAAGCAGGGATTAGATTTATCTTTGTTACATCAAAGCGGAGAATGTTAAGGTACTCCTACCATCTAACAAAGCCATGTACAAATAATGAAGCAGAATATGAAGCTCTCATAACTTGACTGGAGTTAACCATTTTAATGAGAATAATGGACATGAGTATCTATGGTGACTCGCAATTGGTTATACAGTAGGGTATGTTCTATGCTTTAATAGATAATGTCTCATATCAGAGGTCGTTTGATCAGATGTGGCTAAGGTGTCTGAATTGGTCTGAGACTCGAGAAATTGTTAAAGAAGTGCATGTAGGACGTGGTGGCACTCTTTAGTGAGGTCCAAAGATAAAAATGAAGATTAAGAGGCTAGGTTACTACTGGCCCGCAATGATTCATCCTCACAGCTACCGATTACTTTTCGAAGTGGGCAGAGGTAGTACCGCTCAAAGAAGTGAAGGCACACCATGTTCTACAGTTTTTCAAGAATCAAATTATCTACTATTTTGGGATACCGCACAAAATCATTTCAGATAATCGGTCTGCGTTCAAGAGTACAAGAATCAACAATTTTGTCAGAAGACATAGGATAGATTGGAGCTACTCGACAATTTACTACACGAGAGCAAACAACTTGGCCGAGGCTTTTAATAAAACTCTTGTCCAAATCTTAAAGAAAACTTTGAATGAAACCAAAAGAAATTGGCATGAGCAGTTATTAGAAGCCATATGGGCCTAAAGAACAACCTTCAAAACTCCTATGCAGTCTACACCTTACGCTCTTGTGTACAGGTCTGAGGTTGTACTTCCTTTGAAGGTTCATATTTCATCTCTCAAATTTGTCATCGGCAACAAGATTACTACCAAAGAAAATGCCAAATCACCACTGAAAGAGTTGAAAGATTAGCAGGAAAATGACTATCAAGCCATAGTGACCAAGACCCACGATAAACTGGTCCGCCCAAGAAATTTGAAGGTCGGTGACTCTACTCTTATTCTTAGAAGACCTATTCTTGCACATCTCAAGGTAAAAGGTAAATTTGAGTAGACTTATGAAGGTTAGTTCGTAGTCAAGAAATTCTACTTTGGAGGTTCCTACCAACTTTTAGATTGTCAGGGAGAAGGACCTATGCTTCATATTAATGGACAAAACTTGAAGAAGTATTATGCAACATGATGTATAGAATAACAAGCTTTAAAAATAGAGTTTTGTTCCTATAAACATCAACGTAGTATTGTATGCAACTAGGTTTGGATCCAAAATTAATAAAAATTTCCTAAAAGAAAAGACAATTTTCAAATAGTAAAATTTGGGCATATAAGAAAATATATAATAAAGAGAAATTTGTTCCCCATTTCTTATCATAAATAGTAAATCTGACTTTTAAATAAATAAAATTTGTTAGTAATTAAAGTACTATTATTCTTGTTCTTCTGATTCAGCACCCTAATTTTTTCCCTGTTCTTGCAGAAAGATGTCAAATGGGAGGTTGATCCTTACCTCCAAAGATGGTGTGAGTCTTGACTGGTCAAAGAGAAATTAAAGAGGGAGATGTGATCAAGTTTAACTTGAACTTTGTGCAGGAGGGACTAGAATACGAAGGAGAAGCCTTGACTACCGTGGATCAAGAAGAGCTTTGTGACAGTAAGATAGTGGTGAAGTTTAGGAACAAGGGCAAGTAGATCGCCTCAAAGAAAAGGAAATTTGAAAGAACTATTGAAACAAAAGCAAGTGATAGCTGAAACACCGAGAGTAGTAAAGTGAAGTTCGTGGTGATGACTATAGGAGGTGAGCTCGTCAGCGTCGTGCCTGTTCACAAATGAGCAGAACAAGAAAGGGGCTGTTATGGGAGGTAAAACCACTTCAGCGAGGATGGGTGTGGAAACCACCGCGATGCACATTGTTCTCAAGGTGAGGAAGTATCTCACCGATGTCGAGCCGTACATATCGCATTTTGTCACTAGACCCCGATAGTTGCGAATTATCCCAAAACATGAATTGGAAAGAATTGAGGGAAGAAAAATTTTGAGTATTTCCAAACGATACATGGCAAATACGTCAATATCATAGAAAGCTTGGAGTTACATATGAATGTGTTCCCTGAGTATGAGCAACAGTAGATTGTGGAGTGTGTATTCCACCTTAGGGACTTTGGTCGTGCGGGTCGTTTGAGAAGGAAGACATATTCAGAGCCTCAAAAGTGGATGTGAGGTAAAGAAAGAATCATAATACAATATGGTTGCTGCTACAATTTTGCTAAAGACAGCTAAGGAAACTCATCGGGAATACTTCTCCATGATAAAGTCTATCTGATGTCAGGACTTATAAAAAAGATGATCAAGTGAACGGTGGTCTGGCAGGTGTTGCTCGCTAACTGTGCGCCCAATACCTGCATCATCAACAGATATAAAGAGGGTGACTGTATCCCACCTCACATAGATCACCACGACTTTGTGAGGCCCTTCTGCACTGTGTCATTCATTAATCAGTGCAACATAATGTTTGGGACGAACCTCCAGATAGTTGGTTCAGGTGAATTCCAAGGGCCAGTAGAAATACCTTTACTGGTAGGTTCATTCCTGGTATTAAAGAGAAATGGTGCATATGTGGCCAAGCGCTGCATTTCGACAATTCCTTACCAGAGAATTTCAATCACCTTCCAAAGAATGAATGAAGAGAGAAGGCTATTCAAGTATGTCTAGATCCAGATCTAGAGAGCTTGCAGCCTCTTAAGCTGTAAGCTACATAGAGATAACACACCTCTAATGCACACCTATACAAAATTCTACTTCTGACGGTGGCTTAGAAGGTAATGTTATTACTTGTGTAGTTTACTGAGCCGACATGGATATAAATGGTGGAAATTTTGAGAAATGACACGAAGATTCAGAATGATATCCACTTAAAGTTACAGTGTTTGAGTATGCTTTTCGAAAGGATGGCGTCAGAAATCATTTTGGTGTATTCCTATATATATGGAATGACATGATGTACATATCTCAACAATTAAACGGGAATGACCATGTCGCTTTTTTACCTTCAATTTTTGTGCAATTGACCATGAACGCCACTGAATTGAGCTTGGCTCAACTTAAGGAATGTTGAACAGAGAACGATACAAATATAATGATAAACAAATAATAATAAAAAAGACAAATAAAATGAAACTAACAAATAGAAAATGAAACAAAAATGTGAAAATAATAAAAAAAGAATCTGAAAAACTTAAAATAAAAGAAAGAATCTCTTTGAAATTTTGATGCCTCGCGGTTCATGCACGAGCTTTCACCATCTTCATAATTTCACATCTACCACATTTCATTTCTCTCCGAGCCTCCATAGATTTTTGCCGAATCTCTAAAATCTTTCTTCCCTGCTTGACTTGGAAAACAAGTCTTAAGACCTTCCTCCTCAAGTGAAATAAAAATTCTCAAGTTCGGTGCCTAAATTTTGATTCTCATTCCGGGTTGGTGACCAAATTTCGACTCCCGGTTCTCGAGATCGCTACCTAAATTCTGATTCTCATTCTCGAGTTCAGTACCTAAATTTTGATTCCCTTCTACTACATCTTAGGTTGGATGTGAGTCCTTGTGCTTTCCATCCTAATGTAATCAAATCAAAATTCTCGAGGTCAGTACCTAATTTTTTATTCTCATTCTCAAGGTCAGTATCTAAATTTTAATTCCCTTTTGCTACCACTTAGGTTGGATGTGAGTCCCTGTGCTTTTCTTACTAATGTAGTGAAATTGAAATTCTCAAGGTTAGTAACTAAAATCCAATTCTCATTATGGGTTTGGTACCCAAATTTCAACTCCTGATTCTCGAGGACAGTATCTAAATTCTTTTTCCCTTCTGCTATCTCTTAGGTTGGATGTGATTTCTTGTGCTTTCCTTCCTAATGTAGTGAAATCAAACTCTCAAGATCGGTGTGAACCCCCTTAAATGGAGTGAGGCATCCGATTCTCATCAAAATGTCGAGTTCGGTGTGAGCCCCCTTTCAATGGAGTAAGACATTCAATTCTCATCAAAATCTTGAGATAGGTGTGAGACTCCCTTAAATGGAGTAAGACATCTTATTCTCATCTCTTCGAGATTAGTGTGAGAACTCCTAAAATAGAGTAAGGAAATTAAATCTCATCTCTGCACTTTGATATAGGTATGAGACCACCTTAAATGGAGTAAGGCATCATATTCTCATCTCAACACCGCTTGTCACCTCTTAGGTTGGATGTTAGTCCTTGTGCTTTCCTTTCTAATGAGACATTCCCTGCACTTTCACTCCTCCTTGGTTTGGATGTGAATCCCTGCACCTTCCTTCCCAACGTATTATGCATTTCCTCGATTGGTCTTTTGAGTTGGATGTGAGTCCCTGTGCTTTCCATCTCAATCAGGTCTCTTCACTCATTCTTAATTCTTGAAATGTCAACAAAATTGAAATTGAGACTAAAACTAAAATTTAAAATCAAATCTTCGCCACGACCGTGAGTTTCCCTAATGGTTGTCTCCGTAAATTTATAAAACAACTCTTCAAAAGGGTTAATGAATTTAAAATCCACCTTTTGAAATTTGATAATTTGAGATGCACCTGTTAATCCCCAGCGAGAGTTCTGGAATCTTTAATTTTGATCAAAGGTTCACCTGATACTCCCTAGTAGAAAACTTCTTCACAATTTCTCTATTTTTTTCTGAATGTGTTGGTTTGGAGCGTCTGTGTTGGTTTTGTTGATCTCTTCATTTAATGCCAATACACGCGATGTGCTTGATTAGCACACCACACCTATTGTCCATTTGTTGACCTCATTTTTGGTGAGTTCTAATTCTCCTCTTAGCACTTAGGATCTAGTCATATGACTATCCTAGAAGACTAGAGATGGAACCCACTTCCATAGAAATACAAACAACCTCCTAGCTCTCTTTGAAACCCTATATGAATGGTCATGAACCTCCAACACTTGGAAGGTTGAGACCAACATGTGAGGATTCCATGATGAGTCCCCATATGACTGTTGAACTTAGGCCAACCATGGGTGGCTAGGGTTTGGTCTGTCGCACACTCAAGCACATCACAATTCCTCACTTTTCCTAAAACCCTAAAATTACACTCATTGAACCCATTTCTCTTTGCTCTTATGGAAAATCATATGGATGGTCTACAAGCTCTTAGCCCATTGGCTAGGGTAGCTAGGACCAAGAAATGGAGGATCCAAAATGGGCTTCCCCTTGGTTCCATGGCTCAAATAAGGTAATAATCAAGATTGGCATATCCAATGGCCTTCAATTCCACCTGAACACCCAATTTTGGCCATTTAGCCCTTAACTTTCCGAAATTTACAAAAATACCCCTCATACCAAAAAAATTTGCCAAAACCCTAATTCCTCCCAATTTCATCCCAAAAAACATTTCAAACTTCCTCACAATGCCCAATTTACTAAGTCTGCCAAATTTTGTCAAATTGACCAAGTTTGACCAAAACCCCAATTTTACCCCTAACTTGCCAAATTCTCCAAATCAATCCCAATTTCCACCAAATTCATTTTAATTTCACTCAATTAACCTGAATTGCACATCAACTTATCCAATCCCAACCTACACCAATTTGGAGCCCAATTGAACATACCTCTAAACTCTAACTTCAATTTTGAACCAAAAATCCACAATTTGACCATATCTCTAACTTTCATCAAATTCAACCCCATGACTAACCCAAGTCCCTCCATTTTGAATCCTAAACTCTTCATAACACTCCCCTAGGCCATTTTGAGCATTCAATTTATCTAGACCCAAACTCAAACCTAGCCTAAATCCAACCCAAATCAAATCCCCCAAAATTGACCCTAAGCCAAAATTCCATCAAACTTAGCCCTTCAATCAATTCAATACCCCAATTTCACTTCCTAAATTCTTCATGGCATCCCCCTATACCAATTAAATCCTTCAATCAATTTTTAAACCAAGCCCAAATCAAGCCCAAATCCATTTTTTAGCCCAAACCTTAATTTTGAGCTTAACATTCAAATTAGCCTAAACCTTTGAAATTAACCAAGCCTAATCTGCTCCTACCTTGATTAGCCTCCTAGGATGCTACTAAAATTAGCCAAGAACCAAATTTTAAGCCATGGACCAAGGGTCCCTTGAATTATGCAAACTCATCTCCTAATTTGGCTAATCCCACTATCCCATGCTATCTTCCCTTCATATCTCAATGCAGTCACAATTAAAACTTCCCTGACCTTGCTAGCCACCTCCCCTGGCCTAGCCACCCATCCTAGTCGCCAGAAAATCCAAAAATAAGAATCCCTCACTTTGTTCAAACCCAAAATTCTACACATCCAATGTGGCTCACTCCCATTGGTGAATTAAGCCGCTCAACCCTCCACCAAAGCATCCTTCTCCACCCCCTGGCTTGGTCAATTAAGCACTAATTTCATGGCTATTTAAACCAACCCTCTCATGACCAAAGGGATAGAGCTATTAATTCCTTAGGGAGACCCCTCCAAATGTCTCTCAAAGCTTCCCCAGACCTTTCTAAGTTCATCCCAATCAAATTCTGGTTATCTCCCCCACTGTAAAACCCTAATTTCAAGCTTGAAATCCAGAGCTTTTTCTATCTCTCCATCAAACTCCATAAAAAATTGAATTGATTGTTATAAAAGCTTCCCCATAACCAATGAGGAAGTTCCCATCAAAACCCCTCTCTCTCAAGCACTCTAACCCACTCCTAGACCAAACCCAAAATCACCCCTTGGTTGAAATCTTATAGAGACTTTGCACCAGCTCAACATGATGCTTGGAGGAGCTTTGTGAGCTTACAACAAACGCCTACAAATAACTCAAATGAGGTCTCACCTCTTGCGAAAGGTATAGATCACCGACTCTAAAATCGTGCTAAGTTTTATTTAATTTCATATGTTTTTAACCATATGGATATGTTCGTCTCAACTAGATGAAGCTATAGGATCAAGTCTAATGAGATTTAGTTGAGTATTGAACGACATCTTAGGTTTAGAAAATGTGTGGTTCTCGGTTTAGTTCAGATGGGGATGATAAACGAATGTCATCCATTTGCGCGTATATCAATCGGACGACGGAGGAGATGGAGCATAAAGCACAGGCCGAGTCAGCGCTGACATAGAAGGCTGCGTTGAATGGGAGCGTGTCATTTGGGCTTTCAGAGCTGCCAAGGATCGAGTCAGCGTCACGTGAATAAGTAGGAAAATAGACTTTTAAATGATTTAAATAATTCAAAAACTTTAAAAATGCATAACTTTGTGTAGAAAAATTATAAAAATAAAATAAAAATACCCGTGTGCTCAGTGAACAGAAGAGTCATGTGGGCTAAAAATAAAAACTATTTACCTTATATTTATTTTTAAATTAATTAAATACTCTAAACCTTCATTACATTATGAATGATTAAATTTTAATCACCATAACACGAAATTTGGAGGGTTTGTTCTCCCTCTGATTTGGAGTGTTCCCTAACTTTTTCCAAACTCAGAGAACACCCCTAACATGGTAAACCCGAATTTCCAAAGTTAAGTCACCTCTTTGCTTAAAAATAATTATATAAATTAAAATATAAATGAGAAAAAATATAATATTTATTTTGGTAAGTTCACTATGATCAGAGGAGCATAAGAAAAATAAAACCTAAGTTTAAATGTCTTTAAAATATAATTTCCTAATTTAAGTCATTAAAACCCATAAAAAATTAAATAAGTAAAAAAATAATCCAAAAAATCATAAAGATTAAGTCAAACTGAAGATAATGGTCATAAGAAGCCTCTGTAAAAAATTGAAACTAATATAAATTGATTTGACTACAAAAGTGTATTTTTCTGAGTAAATAAGAATTTTGCATTAAAATAATTATAAAAATTAAAAGAAAATTCAGAAATTATAAAAAGTTGTTTGGAGTGTTCCTTGTGACCATGGACACCCAAGAAAAATAAAGTTGATGTTACGATAAAAATTTTATTTTTGATCTAATTTTTAATTTAAAAATAGTTAGAAATCATAAAAAAAACCAAAATGTACCAAAATGCCACAAAATTTTCCTTGACAACTTGTGACCAATTAAAATATTTTCCCTAATTTTATTAATATAGTTATGTATTTTTAAATGCCAAAAATGTATTTTCCTTAATTTTGCATTAAAATAATCACAATAAATAAAATAAAAAGTTTATTTCCTTGAGTTCTCTGAACTCAGAGAGACTATATAAAAATATAAAAAAAAACATTTTTTGAAATCAAATTATATTTTCTATTTAATTAATCACCAAAATAAACAATCAATTACAAAAATTAAAATATAATTTAATGATTCATAAAATTTGACCCAAGTGGTTCTTTGACCTAGATGAACCTCCAGTAATTTGCCTAAGGACAGAAACTTTACCTTGGTTGATTAAGTGAATTAACTTTTAAAATTCCTAATTTTAAACTAAAATAATTATAAAAAATAAAATAGATATCTGAAAAACATAATTTCTTCTCTGGTTCAGTTAACCCATGAAAGATAGAACAGCAAATTTTCACGCCCATATAAATTAATTTAAAAGACTTGTGAAGATAAGAGCCCTAGGGCAAAACTATAATTTCTATCTTTTCTAATTAAGATTTAGGATGAACTAAGGGCTTAAAGGGTAAAATTTGATCCTAAGAAACATTCTAAAGTGATTGAAACATTAGGTAAGAGATAGAAACCAATTCAATTTCACTTTTAGAAAAAAGGGTATAACTGTAATTATCCAAATTATTAAAAATTGGAAGAAGAAACCAATTTGAGTGATCTAAATGTTTGGGACATAAGTCGAGAATTCAATAACTTACTAACCTAGAGTCTCAAACCAATAGTTGGGTTATAGGTTGATCTTTTAATATGAATAAAATGTTGTTAATATGATCTTTTCTAAAATCACACATCCACCCCTAATGACTTAAGAGCTTTGTGGTGAGCTAAGTTTAATTTAATGATACTTGAGGATTAGTTGGAAGATAAACAATAACTAATTCCCTTCAAACATTATAAGCTTAAACTTGCTTATCCCTTCTCTCATAGGTTAATCGAGGTATGGAACTAAGCACGACTTAAATCTGATGAACTTCGGGGTGATCTATTCAACAATATAATAAGTTCAATTGAACTCAAAAATAATTCAGAAGACTTTAAAGGTCGTTTAGGGTATCCAATGAACACCTTTACAATCTTTTGGATATTTTAGAGAACAATTAAACTTATTATGCTTTGTTCATGAAAATCATCCTTTAAACCTCCAATGACCCACCAAGTTATGAATTGTGGTGTCTTTTGAATTTAAATCAATAAGGCTTTACTACTACTTAGCAGTTGTTCTTACTTTCCACTTTAAAATATAAACATGATTATGAATGCTAACATTTTAGCGAAGGCAGCGAGAAGAGGCCAAGTACTCATTTACATTTTATGTAATGCAATCTTTTCTTTACTTTACCGCATTTATTACCCATATTTGTTTAACTTGCATGCAAAATTGAAATTAAAACAAATTGAAAGAAAAAGCAAAAACAAACAAAAGAAAACAAAATGACACCTTTAAAAATTAAACAGCACTTTCAAAACATAATATAAACATAATACGTACTTTTGAATTTACAGTTGTCCATCAGATGAGGCAACCCACGGTTGCTAACGAGATCTCCCCGCTTAAATGAACTTAACAACTTGTTTAGGCTAAGTAACTTTAAAAAAAATTAGTGATACTGGAATGAAGAACCGTAAGATCCTAATCGGTGTCACTCTAATCAAATTTAAACCCCTCTTCCCCCCCCCCCCAAAAAATAATAAAC
>JXCR01127531.1:47102-83768 GCA_002079205.1 Phalaenopsis hybrid cultivar
ATAACAAAACTTAACACGAAAACTACAAAATCTTAAACCTGAAGACCAAGAGTTGGTGCAACAAGGAGCTAGGAGCAGGATGCAATTGAGCAGATGACAATCTACAACAACAAAACGAGTCTACTCCAGCAAATCTTTCTTTAGAATTAAATAATAAGTCATGAGACTTCGAGGAAGCCCGCCCAGTAAGGCATGAATCCTCAATTTACTTTTAGGCCTTTGCACAATCATGTTGTGCAATTTATGCTCTAACTCGCTTTATGCTCCGAGATCATCGTTCATTACGACATAAAACATCTTATCTTACAGGTTATATGTATGATCGTGTAATGCAAGTGTAAACTCTAAATAATAAAACTGGCAGGATAAAATATCAAATAACACTTTCTCAAAATTGAAGCTAAATAGTATGATAGTTTGCGAAGTCGCCGAGGTGCCCACCAGATCCGTGACCTCCCCTACCTCTCATTCATTTAGATTCATGAATACAACTGTTCTCACTTGATTTATTCCCCTTTGAACTTCTAATGTCCAATCTTAAAAACCTTAAACTTTGAAATTCTTGAAAGCAAAACCACTGATCTGAATCAAGAGTATTCTTAAGCGACCTCTGTTACTTAAGATGTAATTAACTATAGTAGGGGTTTGCCTCTATAGGGAACTTTGGAATCCAACTTAATATAAACCTTATCTAATCTTCCATATTAGATTACGGAACTTGTCGGTCAACATAAAAAGTTTCGTAGACCAAAAATGATCTCATAAATGCCTTAGTTTATTTAATCGAGCCTAACTATCAAGTAATGCGTCTATTGTTATGGATAGATGCATCATTTATGGTGTTGTGCTCACTTATTTAAACTATTGTATATATGGGATAGGTTCAGTCTCATGTTTTCAAAATTAAAACATTATTTTTCAAAATTAAAAATACTACTTTTCCAAAATTATATATATATATATATATAAATATATATATATATATATATATATATATATNTGTCAAACCAAACGACTTTAAAATATTTTGAGCATATTATTTATCAATTACACTCTATTTCTCATTCAACAAATCAAATAGCTCTAGGACATAACACACGGGCAGATAATCATAAGCAAGAACTCTTAAGAAGGCAAGACTATATCGAAAATTAGTTGGGGAGCCCAACATAAGCAAGAAAGTGGCATTGTACAAAGTCAAAACAACAATTTCCTCGTTGTGCCTCAATGAACTCCAGAGCTTTACAAATGCAGCCTGCTTAAATTCCACTGGTCTAAAACAAACTAGCTCACGATAAATAGATAAAATTAGACTTTTCAACAACAAAGTCGCATGCATTTAGAGAAAAAAAGAAAAACATGCATGATACTGATTAAAAATAAAGTCAATTTAATTCCCCTATACTTTATAGATCCTTAAAATTAGTTTACAAGATGAGGACTATAGCTCTTGAACGGANGCCGACCCAAACTCCCCTACCTTTAAACAACTTAAGGAGTATGCCAACTCATCTGTCGAAGAAGTCCAGATGAGCATAAACTAACCATCCATACAAACATGCACCTTTGAACTGTGATCTGCCATAATTCAAATAGTTCAAAACAACCAGTTTGGGGGACTTTCCACTGAAAACACCAACCTTCAGTTAGCCAATTTTCTTGAACAATCTGCCACCTTTCGGTATAATAGTTTCCCCAATAATGTTGTTAGACTGAGACTAATTTCCTTTTTTCTGAGAGATAAAGCTAAGGAATGGCTTAACTCCCATGCCCCGGGATCAATCACAACCTAAAATGACTTATAATAAAAACTTCTAGCCAGATATTTTTCTACCATTCAAAACTATAAAACTTAAGAATGGCATTACCTCATTCACTCAAATCGATGGAGGGTCCATTTATGAGGCCTGGGAGAGGTTCAAAGAATTACTTTGGAGGTTCCCACATCATGACCTGGCTGATTGGCTAATCATTCAAATATTTTACAATGGACTGATAGGTTCCCTAAGATCCATAATAGATGCTACTGCAGGAGGATCCCTCATATATAAATATTTTGATTAAGCTTACTAATTAATAGATAAAATGACTACCAATAATTTTCAATGGCTCGTTGAAAAAGTTGCACTCCATAAGGTAGCTAGTGTTTACGAATCTGTTGTCTTAGCTATCTTAGCAACCCAAGTAGCTAAAATTTCTAAGAAAATTAGACAATCTGGGGATGAATTTGATGTATGGAGTGCCACCCAATGAAGCAAACAAGATAAGGGTTCCACTGCCTTGATCATTCTTCTACTTCCTAATCAGAGAATGAAACATTGTCATTGTCATCTTCTACATTGGAGATGAAAGAAATTTTGAAGTTTGTAGGGTTGGGGATGTGGGTGGATATAAACCCTTTCTGATTCATCAGAGGTGAGATGAGAATCAAAGGATAAGAGGAGGAAGGTATGGGGGAAAATGGAGTGGTCCATGAAGTGCTAAGTGGAAAAGCCCCGAAGAATGGAGGTTGGAGGGGTGAATCAGTGGTTGAGACTCTTAGACTTATGCATGAAGAGAAAGGCGAAAAGGAGAAGAAAAAACATTGGCACAACAAAAGGAACCCAACAAATTAAAAAAAAATCCATCTTGCTAGCGTGAACAAACTTCACTCAATGATTTTTACCTATATGTGCTTCTTCCCAAAAAAAACCTCACCATTCGATTCATGCAACTTTTTTTTTTCAATTTTTTTCTCATTTTATTAATTTTCTCTATACTTATAATCACATTTTGGGTCAAACAACTCAAACAAAATTACGCTCTCTGAACATTGTTGAAAATTTGAGTTGTTTAATTGGATATATTCCCAGGTAGAGTAAACTAAAATGCAAGTTTTTAAAAAATATGACATTTTGTTGGATAATAAGCGAACATTGTAAAATTTTGATGAATTTAAAATTTACTATAGTCTAAAACTAATGTATTCTAAATTCGTTGAATTTTGGTGAGTTTAAATACACAATAAACTCTTACCTATCATTACTATCGCTTGCCTATAGATGTTGCCCGCTATCAACCACCTCCTAGCATTACATGCATGTCGCTGATACCTACGACCGGACCCTATCACCTACCAACGGGCTCTTCCACTACTACCAATTACCACCAAACCACCAACAATAGCCAATCGTTGCCCATCACTACACTCCCACTGTCCCCTAGTCATCGGTTGCCAAAACCACGTTATCAATTAGTTGTCGCCAACATCCAACAACTAATCACCACCACTAACCACTATTCAACTCCCGTCGTTGTCACTTGTTGCTCATCGTTCGTTGCCCTTCGTTGCTACCCGCCGCTCATTGCCTCTTGTCGTATTTCGTCCCTCATTGCCGCTCACAATACGCTGCCCCTCACTGTTTGCAACCTGTTATTTCCAATGAGCATATGCCGCTAAGCCATGATTGTTATCTGCCGGCCACAGCCATCAAATGCATTTTACATTGATTTTATTTTTCTTCAAACTAAACACAAAAACATACTCTATGTTTATTTAAATCAAACCAAATGACTTCAAAATATTTCGAACATATTATTTATCAATTACACTCCATTTCTCATTCAACAAATCAAATAGCTCTAGGACATAACACACGGGCAGATAATCATAAGCAAGATCTCTTAAGAAGGCAAGACTATATCGAAAATTAGTTGGTGAGCCCAACATAAGCAAGAAAGTGGCATTGTACAAAGTCAAGACAACAATTTCCTCTTTGTGCCTCAATGAAGTCCAGAGCTTTACAAATGCAGCCTGCTTAAACTCCACTGGTCTAAAACAAACTAGCTCACGATAAATAGATAAAATTAGACTTTTCAACAACAAAGTCGCATGCATTTAGAGAAAAAGAAAATAGACATGCATGATACTGATTAAAAATAAAGTTAATTTAATTCCCCTATACTTTATAGATCCTTAAAATTAGTTTACAAGATGAGGACTATAGCTCTTGAACGGAAGCACACAAGAATATGTGATGTATTTGACACTATCAAGAAGTATAACTACAAAGATACGTTGAAGTGATTTGTTGGGTGATATTTTTCCCTCCCCATCACCGTCACCATCACTAACTTCTCTAGGATCAATCAAGACAGAGACAACCATGGGAGGACCAGAGGCATTACTCTGAAAGTTGCTACCTTCGGGTCCTTTCCCTATGCGTTTAGCTTGGTTACCTGTAGATCCAGGGAGTGGAATAGCTTGAGGATAGAAAAATTTTCGGTTCTTTATCACTTTTTGAGGTGCAGATGATGAAGTGCTGCTCGTACTTGAATTGGCAACCGCAGTTTTTGTTGCATTAATTATTGAAGAAGTGATGATTGCACTAGGACTAGCAGATGATGGGGAGATTTGAAACTGGAACACTTCAGTGCATGTGCCAGAACTGAATATTGGGCCTGACAAAAATAAAAATTTATCGTATTAGAGATAAAGAAATGTAAAGTAAAATTCTTTTTTGTGTTGATCATACATAGATCAATGTTAGAAGAAATTTGAGTCAGCAAGCAAAAAATTATTACATAAATTAATAGGAATTGAAGCTAAAAAGAACGGATTCAGGAACTAAACGAAGAATATAATTACAGACTCCAAAAGACCCAATGAATGTATGGCATTACCTGTTGCTTAATAACACATGGTATGACGACAGCACTGAATTTTTTGACATGAGAGTGTCACTGAATTTCTTGACATGAGAGTGTCATTCAATTCCCATAAAATATACAATGTCTTAGTGTGTTAACTACCCCGCTGTGGCACCTAGGCACACAGCATGCCCTTCTGGAACAGGGAGCCAGGAAACCCGGCGCTTGGAGTGGCGTCCAGGCGCTCGGTAAGACGTTTCTTGAATCAGAGAATGGGAAAATGCAGCGCCAAAAAGAAGCGAAGCTGCTCCCAAACCATTTCCTGGACCCAAGTGCCTAAAAACCCAACGCTCGGGACTGGCCTCCGGCCCCAGCAACTATTTCTATTTTAGTCTTCAGCTTAGCTGAGATTGGTGTGTGCAAGCTGAAGTTGGATTTCACAAGTTTCCTTGTGAGGAAGATAGAAAGGAGTGTTCAGGAATTCCATGAGTATAGACAGGTTTGAGTGTGGTGATCTCTACATTCTCCTCATTTCTACATAATAAATTTCTTAGTGTAGTGACTCCATGATTTTTTTCTCATTTTTTATTTTTTCCACGTAAATCTTGATGTTCTCTGTACTTTATGTGTTTAATTATCTAAGTTTTGTTCGTACCTATCAAACAAGTTTTCGTGAATTCCTCATGCAAGTGGTATTAGAGCAAGTTTTTTGAAGATCTTTTGTTAGAGTGGTAGTTCAGTGACTGACAAAGCAAGGTAAAGGGTAGAGAAGTTAAACAGTCGATCTTCGTTTTTTGAAAAATGCAAATTAAAGATTTCTTTTATCAAACAACATTTTTCACTAAAAGGAATTACCAAAAAGTTGAAATCGATGAGCTTGAAGAATGGGAAGTGCTTGATAAAATAGCTATAGATTTGATCCAACTCACTTTCCTCATCTATTGTTGTCAATGTGGTGAATGAGAAAATTAAGGTGGATCTCAAGTCTCCACTAACAAAGATGTATAGAGCCCTCAACTCCAAAAAAACAAATATTTTCTAAAGAATAGATTTTTCAATATAAAAATGGTGGATGATAGTTCAGTGGTTGAGCATTTGAATAACTTTAATACTATGACTAATCAGTTGTGTTTTATTAACATTAAGTTCGATGATGAGTTCAAGGCACTGTTACTCTTATATTTATTATCAGACAATTAAGATAGTCTAATCATTGTAGTTAGTAACTTTTTAGATAACATAAAGCTAAACTATAATGACATTGTGAGATTGGTGTTGGATGAAAAAGTCCACAAGAAGGTGATCAGTGAAACTTCAAGTTTTGTTTTGAATGTTGGAAAAAGAGGAAGGAATCTGATGAAAATAGAGGAAGAGAGAGATTCAGATTCAGAAGAAAAAAAAATCAAGTCAGGAAGAGGAAATGACAGAGGCGAATCCTGAAACTGTGGAAAAAAATAACACTTCAAGAAGTGCTGCAAGGCTCCAAAGGTTGGTGTTGGAGGTCAAGATATCAAACTCTCTACAAATATCTCTATAGATGAAATCCAAGATGACTCTTTTGTTTTGTTCCTAGATATACTATTGAGTCTTAGATAGTAATTCAGGTGCCACCTTTCATACATGACCCAATAAAAAGAAAATAATTTAGAGAATGTGTATTTGAGAAATAACAATGTCTACAGTATTATTAGAAATAGTGATGTTAATATTATATTGTCTAATGAAATAGTCTGGAAGCTCAATGAATTGAGACATATTCCATGTTTGAAGAGGAATTTAATTTTTGTGAGTCAATTTGCAATGTTTGGGTATGTGACTACTTTCATGAGTAATTCGTGGAAGGTGACTAGAGGTGTAATGGTGATGGTCCGTGATAACATTGAATGCACTCTTTACCAGATCAATGAGATAAGAAAACATTGATGTAACTGGAACAAATGTCAATGTAGGTATTTGGCGACGAGGGCTTTGTCATATGAGTAAGAAAGACATGAAATCTCTCATTTCTAATAACAAACTCCAGGGTTTAAAATCTATAGATATAAATTTTTGTGAAAATTGTATTTATGGCAAGCAAAAGAATGTTACTTTTTCCAAAAAAGAGTCAAAGATGAAGTCTAAAAAGTTGGAGTTAGTGCATATTGATGGGTTGGGTCCTACTCAAGTTAGTCTATTGGAGATTCCTTTTGCTTTATCACTTTCATTAATGATCGGAGTAGAAATTTATGGGTGTACTTAAAACAAAAATTTGATGTGTTTGAGGAGTTTAAGAAATGGAAGGCCATGGTTGAGAATGAGATAGGTTTGAGATGATCAGATAATGGTGATGGGTATTGTGATCTAAGGTTCAGAAGCTATATTTAAGAACAAATCAAACATTCGTTCACTGTTCAAAGATCGTTGATCCATCTTAAAATTACGAATTTTTATGTGCATTTTATGCTTATTTTTTGAGGATATTATGTTTTAATGAAAGTCATTTTTATTTTTTTGGTTGCAGGTACAAGAAAAAAAGTTTAAAAGTAAAAATGAGCAAAAATACATCAAAAAAAGAGTAAAATGTGCTAAACTAAAGAAAATTACAAAACCAGTCGAACTGGCGCCTAGGCGCCATATGTTGAACTTGACTGGCGCCCAGGCGGAACTGTTTGACGCCTAGGCTGAACTGTTTGACGCCGAGGCGGAATAGTTATTTTCTAGAAGATTCATTCAGTGAGGCCGAATTTTGAAGAGATGTCTGAAGCAACTCTTGATCATTTTCGAAGCTCATAAATAGGGATTAATTCCAATAGGCCAAGGGGTAGAATATATAGAGTCACAGTGTGTAAGTGTGTTAAGAGTGTGAGTAGTTTTCTATGTGAGTCTTTGTGATTTCTAAAGTTTGTGAGTCCTGTAAGTGTTTGTTGGAGTCAGAGAAGTCAGAGAACTTCAAAAGAGTGCTTGGGGAAACATTCCAGATAAAATATTTGTATCTTTGTCTTTAAGCCTTATATTTTGGATTTGAGTTTTATAAATATGATTTGTTTTGTTATCCCCATGCGTTTTGAGTAGTTTTCTCTCTTTTTCCTTGCAATATGAAGTAATCAAGTAAGTGATTTTAATTTTATTTAGAACTTCTTTTATTGCTAAAAATTGTGATGATATTTTTACCGGTTCTTCATTTAATTTACAAATTAATCACTCATATCGTTAAAATTTATTGAGGAAACTTATAAACCCGAAAATGCTAAGATTTCTTGACTTATAATTATCACATTTCACTTTGGAAAGAGTAGTGGCGATCGTACGAGAGGTATTGTGATCCGAGATCCAGGACTTATTGTGTTTCAGAAGAAGTCAAACATGTGTTCACTGCTCGAAGGTCACCAAACCAAAATGGTGTGGTTGAGCGCATGAATAGAACCATCACATAGCGTATCAGGAGCAAAAGGTTGCATGCAGGCTTGCCAAAGTAGTTTTGGGCAGAAGCAGAGAATGCAACAGTTTATCTGATCAATCGTGGTTCGATAACACCTTTGAATGAAAGCTTACCTGAAGAAGCCTGGAGTGGCAATGAAATAAATCTATCTTAGTTGAGTATTTGATTGTTTACCATATGTTAATGTTAAGGCAAGATCCAAGCGTAAGCTTAATTCAAAATCTTTCAAGTGCACTTCCATTAGATATGACTGATAAATTTGGGTACAAATTATGGGATTATCAAAATCAAAAAATTTGTTTGGAGCTGGGATGTACTTTCAATGAAATGGAGATGTATAAGGACAAGAACATAACTCAAAATTGTCCATCAGCTACTTCTAAAAAGTCCTCTAGATTTGTTGAGATAAAAGAAAATGATGGTCAATAAGATGAACAAAAAAGTGTTTAATCTGATGAAGCACAAAAAGTTCTTCAGACACCTGCTACAGAAGTCAAGAGATCTGACAAAATCACGAGATCAATGCCAAGATATTTTTATTCTTTGTACTACTTATTGCTCACTAATGATGGTGAATCAGAATGCTATGAAGATGCCACTCAAGTTAAAAACTCAAAAGAGTGGGAGTTTGTCAAGAATAATGAGATGCAGTCACTAAGATCAAATCAAACATGAAATTTGGCAGAATTACAAGAAGATAAAAATGCACTACATAACAAGTAGATTTACATGCTAAAAGAAGAGTCAAATAGCAGCAAGTGTTATAAGGCAAAGCTTATTGTGAAGGAGTTTCAGCAAAAGGAAGAAATTGGCTACTTGGAAATATTTTCTCCTTTGGTAAAGATTATAACTATCAGAGTTTTATTGAGCTTGGTAGCAGCGAAAGATCTACTTCTAGAAAAAGTGAATGTGAATACAACCTTCCAACATAGTGACTTAGAAAAGGAATTGTATGTGGTGTAGCCGAAGTGAAGTTCAAGAAAAAGAAGACAATGTCTACAAACTGGAAAAAAAAAACTTTATAGTTTGAAACAGGCCCAAAGACAATGGTACCGGAGATGTGACAGGTTTATGTCAGAAATGAACAAATGAAGGGTCAAAATGATTATTGTTGCTTCATAAAAAATTTTGATAATTGATATATCGTGCATTTTTTACAAGTGGATGGCATGTTGATTATAAACGAAATATGAAAAAAATTATAGAATTGAAGGGGCAATTATCAAAGGAGTTTGAAATGAAGAACTTTAGTTAAGCTAAAAATATCATCAGAATGAGATCAGAAAAAATAAGAGTGCACGTACTTTGAAGTTGTTACGGGTGTAATATATTGAGAAGGTACTAAATAAGTTCAACATGAGTGAGGTGCAATCAATTTGCACCTCCTTAGGTAGTCACATTAAGCTAAGAAAGAATCGCCAAAATTTGAAGCAAAACAACCACGAATGAATAGAATCCCTTATGCTTCAGTTGTTAAAGGTTTGATGTATGTGGTGATATGCATAAGTCATATGTTACACATACAATGAGAGTGGTAAATGGGTACATGAGTAATTCAAGGAAACATCATTGAGAGGTGGTGAAACAGATTCTCAGATATTTCAGAAGAACAATCAATAATGTACTTTAATTTGGAGGTGCAAAGATTAACATACAAGAATATTCAGATTCAAATCTGGCAGAAGGTATTGATGATAGAAGAAGTACAACATATTATATCTTCACATTAGGGAACACAATAGTGAGTTAGGTTTTTAAGCTACAAAAGATAATTGAACTTTCTACTACCGAAGTTGGCTACATAACTTCATGGCAGAACTGGACAATGAGCAAAGAATCGGAAATTTTTATGGTGAAAGTATGAGTGATATCCATCTAACTAAGAACACCACATTTCATGCAAGGATAGAGCACATATAGCTAATGTATCATATCATTTGTTCAATCCTACAAAATTAAGGGTGTCAAAAATTAACCCGACAGACAACTCCAACTCGATTTGAAAAATCTGGGTTAGAGTTGACCGAATATTTTTTAAGTCTGATTCAGGTCAGATAATTCGACCCGTTTATTATTTGGGACGGATTCGGGTTGAACTCAAAAACCTAAAAATGACCCGAATAAGCACAAAATTTTGGGTTGGGCTCGGGTGAGTGAGTCGAGCTCAGGTTCGAGTCGGGTTCGGATCTTAGTTTTTGACATGTTTATTATTCGATTCAGGTTCGAGTTGACCCAATTCGGGTCAGATCATTTTAAGGTCGGGCCCGAACCCGACCCGTTGATACGAATTAACATCTCTATATAAGACGATCAATTATATTTGAAGAAGATACACAGTTTAGAATCTTGAATAGATATTAACTAAGGTTGTTACAACTGAGAAAGTAAAGCTATGCTTAGCTTTGGTTGGAATTCAAGAAAGATGAGAGTGGAGGTTGAGCCACACTGTTCATTATTATGCATGATACAGATTGGAGGAGAAAAATTGATTGTAATCAATCTCCAAGTAGGAGATTATTATGTGCTGAGTCTGATTGTGGGAAAAAAAAAACCTCATAGTAGAAAGAGAGGAAACCCCAGGTTCGATGGGGTGGTTTGGTGCCTAAGCACGTAGCACACCCTTTTGGAACGGGAGACAGGAAACCTAGCACCTATAGAGGAGCCAAGGCACTCTGCAAGACATTTCTTGAATCCAAGAGCAAGGAAATGCAGCAACCAAGAGGGGCACAACTACGACAAGATTCCTCCCTAGACCTAAGAGCCTGAAAACTCTGTGTTCGAGGTTGGCGCTTCGACGCCAAGAACTGTTTCTAGCAGTTAGGAATCTAAGTCTTCGATTTCGTTGTAAATTAGTGAGTGCGCACTAATGTTGGATTTCACAAGTCCTCTTGTGAGGGAGATAGAAAGGAGTGTTCATGAGTTCCAAGAGTGTACTATGTACATTCTCCTAATTTTCTTATAATAAATTACTTGGTTTGTTGCAGATCCGTGATTTTTTCCATTGTCGGATTTTTCTGCATTAAGTATTGGTGTTCTCTGCATTTTTTGTATTATATTTCTTTATCTTTCTGTTCTAAATTTTATATCAGACCTCTTGGATCAGTTTCCGCGATTTCCGCCCGATAGGATAAGAGCTCAAGGACCCCACTCTACCTAAATTACCTGACACGACCATTAGGTTTAGGCAGAGTTTTTGGCTCATAGCTTAGGTGATGTTATACAAATGATATTAAGATGGGATTGGTTTTCGGTGAATTCAGACCGTCTTTGATGGTAAACTAATAAATATTTTTATATTGTAATGAAATAAGAGCCATTTTCTGTTTTTAAAAGGGTTGACAAAAGCCACTAGATAGGAAAAAACCCATCATAACAAATACAAGCGATCAGCAGGTGTGGAATGGGTCACCAGCCCTTACATGCTCCTTCAAAGACATGAACATTTGTACCCTGAATGTAGCTAGCAGTTTAAACTTTTCCCAGGCCAAACTATATAAAATGACTCTAATTCTTGAAAGAGCGTTAGAGGTCCTTGCTTAGAAGATGTTTGAAAATTTCTTGTCCCTGAACATTAAGAAACAAATGGTCAAAGAATGGAAGTCTCCCTCAATTCTAAAACCAAATTTTGGTAACTATACGTAGATGATTAGCCTGATCCCCTCCCAAGTATCACAGAGCTCGACTGGTGGAGCAAATTTCATTCAAAAGGTACAACTAGAGCCTGTATTAGGTGACTCCACTAAGCAAAAGTTAATGCCACCTACCCATGCTAGGCCATTACGACTAGTGACTCATCAAAAGCCAATCCAACAGAATATGTCTGATTTGATAGGGCTTTAGGGTTGAACTGGTGTTTAAAGCTAATGGAATCTTNATATGCCAACCAATTCCTATGATTTTACGTATCTAACACCTAAATTTTACTTTTTTACATTTTCACCGCCCAAATATTTCACAACACATAAAAAATACCACTATTTTAACATTTAGAAAATGAAATACACGTTATCATACATAAATAAGGTAGTATGCATGTAAAAATTAAAGTTTATTTGTTAGACATGTAAATACGTAGGAATTGAGTGTCATCCATGTAAATCTTCCTAATAAATAATCCAATGTAAGTTATACACAGAAGGTTAAGTGTATCCGTGCACAGAAGGTTAAAGGTCCGTTTGGGGCAGCTTATAAGTGCGGGCAACGTTTTTAAAACGCCGCCGTACCATTTGATTCGCACGTTTTGCCAGCTTATCCGAAACTGCGTTTGAGTTCTTACACTAAACGCAGGCCGATGGTCGACCTCTGCGGCCAGCCCGCGGGCCGCATTTCAGGATAAACAGCTTATCCTGAAATGCACAAGCTGCCCCAAACGGACCCTAAATGTATCCGTGCTTCAGCCCATGCTACAACAACCACCTCTGCACCAAAAAGCAATGATGCTTCAAGAACTACTACAAATGAAAGACACATTGCAAAACAAACTTAGGGTTGTTTTGTGGGAGGTTTTGAGCATGATTTTACCTAAATATTGCCAAAGAGCCAAAATAACATTAAACGATGTCAAAACTAATATTTTTCTTTAAATGCCTATGTAAATAGTTGATAAAAAAAAACAAATAAAATCAACCAAAATATTGTCAAAACTTGATAATCGAGTGCTCAGAAAAAATTATCGCAAATAAATTCAAAGAGCTCGGCACTCTTAAAATTTTTTTCGCCATTGCAAGTCTTTTCCAAGTGAAGAGATGGCGTCAAGGAGAAGGACGAGATGAACTAGTACAAAACGAAAAGCCCTGCGCCGCTCTCTGTAACCTGCCATCGTAGTTCAACTGTTTGTGATGCCGAGACCTTGAAACCTGTATCCAGATCTCATGGATGTTCTCCTTGGATCGATCGACGTCCGGGAGCTCCTCCCCACCGAGGAACTCGACGAGACTTCCCCACTCTCCGCTCCCGACCTTCGCCTCTTAATTGAACGGCTCGAAATTCGTTCCCTCCACATCAAATCCAAAGTTCGGGAGTACGTCCTCTCCCATCACCGTGAGTTCGCCNGTTGAACTTTCTACAACCGAGGTTGGCTACAAAACTTCATGGCAGAACTGGGCAATGAGCAAAGAATCGGAAAATTTTATGGTGAAAGTATGAGTGATATCCATCTAACTAAGAACACCACATTTCATGCAAGGATAGAGCACATATAGCTAATGTATCATATCATTTGTTCAC
Organism: Phalaenopsis hybrid cultivar; assembly: GCA_002079205.1. Taxonomy (NCBI): domain Eukaryota; kingdom Viridiplantae; phylum Streptophyta; class Magnoliopsida; order Asparagales; family Orchidaceae; genus Phalaenopsis; species Phalaenopsis hybrid cultivar. The sequence goes on from JXCR01127531.1 coordinate 60,376, forward strand.
TCCTACAAAATTAAGGGTGTCAAAAATTAACCCGACAGACAACTCCAATTCGATTTGAAAAATCTGGGTTAGAGTTGACCGAATATTTTTTAAGTTTGATTCAGGTCAGATAATTCGACCCGTTTATTATTTGGGACGGATTCGGGTTGAACTCAAAAACCTAAAAATGACCCAAATAAGCACAAAATTTTGAGTTGGGCTCGGGTGAGTGAGTCAAGCTCAGGTTCAAGTCGGGTTCGGGTCTTAGTTTTTGACATGTTTATTATTCGATTCGGGTTCGAGTTGACCCTATTCGGGTCGGATCATTTTAAGGTCGGGCCCGAACCCGACCCGTTGATACGAATTAACATCTCTATATAAGACGATCAATTATATTTGAAGAAGATACACAGTTTAGAATCTTGAATAGATATTAACTAAGGTTGTTACAACTGAGAAAGTAAAGCTATGCTTAGCTTTGGTTGGAATTCAAGAAAGATGAGAGTGGAGGTTGAGCCACACTGTTCATTATTATGCATGATACAGATTGGAGGAGAAAAATTGATTGTAATCAATCTCCAAGTAGGAGATTATTATGTGTTGAGTCTGATTGTGGGAAAAAAAAAACCTTATAGTAGAAAGAGAGGAAACCCCGGGTTCGATGGGGTGGTCTGGTGCCTGGTGTGGTGCCTAAGCACCTAGCACACCCTTTTGGAACGGGAGACAGGAAACCTAGCACCTATAGAGGAACCAAGGCACTCTGCAAGTCATTTCTTGAATCCAAGAGCAAGGAAATGCAGCAACCAAGAGGGGCACAACTACGACAAGATTCCTCCCTAGACCTAAGTGCCTGAAAACTCTGTGTTCGAGGCTGGCGCTTCGACGCCAAGAACTGTTTCTAGCAGTTAGGAATCTAAGTCTTCGATTTTGTTGTGAATTAGTGAGTGCGCACTAATGTTGGATTTCACGAGTCCTCTAGTGAGGGAGATAGAAAGGAGTGTTCATGAGTTCCAAGAGTGTACTATGTACATTCTCCTAATTTACTTATAATAAATTACTTGGTTTGTTGCGAATCCGTGATTTTTTTCCATTGTCGGATTTTTCCATATCAAGTATTGGTGTTCTCTGCATTTTTTGTATTATATTTCTTTATCTTTCTGTTCTAAATTTTATATCGGACCTCTTGGATCAGTTTCCGCGATTTCCTCCCAATAGGATAAGAGCTCAAGGACCCACTCTACCTAAATTACCTGACACAACCATTGGGTTTAGGCAGAGTTTTTGGCTCATAGCTTAGGTGATGTTATACAAATGATATTAAGATGGGATTGGTTTTCGGTGAATTCAGACCGTCTTTGATGGTAAACTAATAAATATTTTTATATTGTAATGAAATAAGAGCCATTTTCTGTTTTTAAAGGGTTGACAAAAGCCACTAAATAGGAAAAAAACCATCATAACAAATACAAGCGATCAGCGGGTGTGGAATGGGTCACCCAGCCCTTACATGCTCCTTCAAAGACATTAACATTTGTACCCTGAATGTAGCTAGCAGTTTAAACTTTTCCCATGCCAAACTATATAAAATGACTCTAATTCTTGAAAGAGCATAAGAGGTCCTTGCTTAGAAGATGTTTGAAAATTTCTTGTCCCTGAACATTAAGAAACAAATGGTCAAAGAATGGAAGTCTCCCTCAATTCTAAAACCAAATTTTGGTAACTATACGTAGATGATTAGCCTGATCCCCTCCCAAGTATCACAGAGCTCGACTGGTGGAGCAAATTTCATTTAAAAGGTACAACTAGAGCCTGTATTAGGTGACTCCACTAAGCAACAGTTAATGCCACCTACCCATGCTAGGCCATTACGACTAGTGACTCATCAAAATCCAATCCAACAGAATATGTCTGATTTGATAGGGCTTTAGGGTTGAACTGGTGTTTAAAGCTAATGGAATCTTCATTTTCACCTTAATACATACGGTTCCTAACAGCTCTGTAAAATCAGCAAAGAGACAAAGACATGATGAATGAAGAAGTTCAATATCAGGGATGCGGCAACAACAACAGTCAATCACTATAGACGAGAAGCTTGCAAGACAGATTCTAAAGAAATTGATCTGATATTTCTAAGGTGTAAAGGTTTGAGGACTAATCTAAAATCAACATGGATGTTTGACAAGAATATGGAGGCAGAGGGGTAGCAATTTTGCAAGTCATTTAGTAAAAAACCTTAGATGCTAGATACAACACAAACAACCACACTATATCAAAAGATCACCCCAAAAAAAAAGTAAGGTGCTGGAAAAGAAATAAATCATTATCTTCATCAATAGATACATTTCCTTCAATGTACAAGTCACTGAAAAGAAATAGGCATTTCTCTTAATAGCATAATTTCAGTCATCACAAATAACATTTAGTCTAGATGATAAATTTCCTAATTTTATTACACTCTGAAGTTCAAAAACTTTGCTAGGAACTTATTCAATATGAATACCCATGTAAACCACCGACCTCCCCATAATAGAATAGTTCTTTTGGACCCCAAAAAATTCTAACAGCCAACTAACATGATTGAAAAAAAAAAAAGCTCAATCAAAAGAAATATATATAATCTTGACAAACAACAATTTTGATTGAGGTATGACTGGGAAATTTTCCAATTTAACAACTACTCTCCCAATTTACATAAAGAGAACTCCTTAAGATCAGTAAGTAAGATAGCATGTTCTATGTTTTCAACATTTGATGATGGCTACGCTTCCAAATCTCCATTTAGTATCACTGTACAAAAAATAGCTTCAAAGAATGAAGTTAAACAGCAACTAGAGAGAGGCAGGCCTTAATCAAAGTCCGTTGAGATGGCAGTCAGTCCATGCAAAATTGTTTGTCCTAATTTCTAGAGAAAATTTAAAGGCATGTTCCTATCTATCATGGTATACATTACAGGTCCATAGATACAATCAGGATACTAAACCATAAATAGCTTGCAAATTGCAGTATGAAATAAATAAGAACAAGAAAGGTCAGAATTAAGGCAAATGCTAAAAGGCAGACAAATAAAAACACGAGAAAAATGAAAAATCAAGCAAGCAAACCTCTATGGTTACCTGCCATTCCTTCCTGAAACCATTGTTCAGGAAATCCATCCTGTGAATTGTCCATAAATGCATCTTCAGAATCAGAAGTAAGTGCTCCCTCATATTCAGTTGAGCTACCATGTGACTTGGTACGTCCACCAATATCCTTAGTTGATAAAGCNAAGGCGGCCGATTATTTGTTGTGCACACTTCGCTGACGGAGCAAGGGAACGAGGATGGTTGAGAAGTTCCGCGTACTCCAATATCAATACTGGAGTAAAAAAAAAGATAAGTTTTTTTTCCGGAGAAGTTGTAGAAAAACATGTATATCGGTTCCCGTAGTAGAAAATTGGGCCAGAATGTATCAAAAATAGCTCAAATACTATTTTTTAAGGTGAATATATTGATCAAATATAATCCATTATTTTATTTATTTATTTTTAAAATATAAGAGTTCGTCCAACTTTATTGAAAAAAATATATAGCATGACATAATACAATAAAATGAACCACAAAGACAACCGAATTGCCACACTTAACAACATCAAATAAAATAAAATGAACAAAACCTCCACCAAACAAAGTCGTGCAGAAAGAAACATTTTATATCATAAGGTAACCAACAGAGACAGTAACGAACAACGACTCCAACTTAGAAAAGGAGCATTTCCAAGCATTAACTGACATTCAACTAGCAGCAACTAAAAGTCATTTAGAAAAACAATCTCACCAATCAACACCAACACTAATGGTCATAAAGCATCCAGTAATCAAAATAAGCATCCTCGAATCAAAATACCACCAACAAAACTCCAATATTGAGGATAAACATGTATCCCTGAATTAGAGTCTTAGGGCCCATTGGCCATTGAGGGGTTCATTTTGCCCGCAGCGCGGGTTCACACCACGGCTCTGGGTTGTTTAGGGGAGTGTTTCGCCAGAAAAGTGAGGCATTTTTAATAAAATGTAGGTCGCGGGTTTGACCCCATGGCCTGTGTTTCACCTCTTAAAGATTACTCCATTGTGATTCGGTTTTGTTCTTTGCGTTCATCTTATGCCCTAACCTTCCCACTAAGGTCTTGCTTCCTTTACCCTAACCTCTCGTTCCTATTTTCTTTTTCCTTCGATATTCTCTTTCTCTATCTTCTTTTGGTGGATTTGCACCTATTTTTGGGAATGTTTTGGTTTTTCTTTTCTGTCCTCGGTCGCTTAATGACTCAGTTGTGATCTCCCAATTTTGAAGTTTTTGATGGAATTTTTCTGATGGATTTGCACGGCTTTGATATTTCTTGGAGAATTTGTTAAGTGATGATGATAATGGAAGTTGTGAATGTGGTGATGATGTAGTTGATGTTGGGGATGGTGATGTCGATGTGGCCAGAGGGGTTGAGGATGGTGGTGTTGGTATATCTATTTGTTGTGAATTTGAGAAAAATAGTAGGTTGTGTCTTGTGTGTTAGGTTCTTGTGTGTTGGTTTCTGTTGGGTTGTGTGTCGGCTTTGGGGCATGTGTGTGTGTGTGTGTGTGTTGGCTCAGCATTGTGTTGTGGATTGTGTGCTTGGGTTGTGGCTCTGGCTTGAGGTGGTGATTGTGGCTTGAGGTAGTGGTTGTGGCTTGGGGTGACAGTTTTTGACTCTTGGGGTAGTGGTTGTGGCTTAAAGTGGTGGCTATGGCTTGGGGTGGATGTGGGTTGGGGTGATGGTTTTTNCAGAAAAAAAGGGTGAAGTTTTTTTTTCCGGAGAAGTTGTGGAAAAACATGTATATCGGTTGCCGTAGTAGAAAATTGGGCTAGAATGTATCAAAAAAAAACTCAAATATTTTTTTTTGGTGAGTATATTGATCAAATATAATCCATTATTTTATTTATTTAATTCTTTTTAAAATATAAGAGTTCGTCCAACTTTATTGAAAAAAAAATATAGCATGACACGATATAATAAAAAGAACTACAAAGACAACCGAATAGCCACACTTAACAACAACAAATAAAATAAAATGAACAAAACCTCCGCCAAACAAAGTCATGAAGAAAGAAACTGTTTATATCATAAGGTAACCAACATAGACAGTAACAAACAATGACTCCAACTTAGAAAAGGAGCATTTCCAAGCATCAACTAATATTCAACTAGCAGCAACTAAAAATCATTTAGAAAAATAATCTCACCAATCAACACCAACACTAATGGTCATAAAGCATCCAGCAATCAAAATAAGCATCCTCCAATCAAAATACCACCAATAGAACTCCAATATTGAGGATAAACATGTATCCCTGAATTAGAGTCTTAGGGCCCATTGGCCATTGGGGGGTGCATGTTGCCCCCAACGCGGGTTCACACCGCGGCTCTGGGTTGTTTGGGGGAGTGTTTCGCGAGCAAAGTGAGGCATTTTTAATAAAACGCAGGTCGCGGGTTTGACCCCATGGCCTGTGTTTCATCTCTTAAAGATTACTCCTTTGTGATTCGGTTTTGTTCTTTGCATTCATCTTCTGCCCTAACCTTCCCACTAAGGTCTCACTTCCTTTACCCTAACCTCTCGTTCCTATCTTCTTCTTCCTTCGATATTCTCTTTCTCTATCTTTTTTTGGTGGATTTGCACATATTTTTTGGAATGTTTTGGTTTCTTGTTTCTGTCCTCGGTCGCTTAATGGCTCAGTTGTGGTCTCCCGATTTTGATGTTTTTGATGGAATTTTTCTGATGGATTTGCACGGCTTTGATATTTCTTGGAGAATTTGTGAAGTGATGATGATAATGGAAGTTGTGAATGTGGTGATGATGTAGTTGATGTTGGGTATGATGATGTTGATGTGGCCAGAGGGGTTGAGGATGGTGGTGTTGGTATTTCTATTTGTTGTAAATTTGAGAAAAATAGTAGGTTGTGGCTTGTGTGTTAGGTTGTTGTGTGTTGGTTTCTGTTGGGTTGTGTGTCGGCTTTTGGGGCATATGTGTGTGTGTGTGTGTGTGTGTTGGCTCTGCATTGTGTTGTGGGTTGTGTGCTTGGGTTGTGGCTCTGGGTTGAGGTGGTGATTGTGGCTTGAGGCAGTGGTTGTGGCTTGGGGTGACAGTTTTTGACTCTTGGGGTAGTGGTTATGGCTTGGGGTGGATGTGGGTTGGGGTGATGGTTTTTTGTTGTGGCTTTGGGTGGTGGTTGTGGCTTTGGGTGAGGGTTTTTAAACCATGGCTTGGGGTGATAATTATGGAATGGGAGTTTTGGGCTATGGCTTGGGGTGATGGATTTTGGTTGTGGATTGGAGTGGTGGTTGTGGCTTGGGCTGGTGGTCATGCGTTGGGGTGATGGTTTTTTGCTATGGCTTGGAGTGGTGGTTTTCGTATGGGGTAAGAGAATTGTGATTGTGTGACACATCGTTAAATTACTTATTTTATATGCATTTCATGTTTATTTTTAAGGATGTTGCGCTTTAATAAAAGGTATTTTGTGTGTTTTTGATTTCATATACAAGAAATAGAGTTTAAAAGAAAAAGTAGCAAAATTGGAGCAAAAATAGGTCAAATTGAGCTAAAGAACAAAAATTGACTTGGCACATAGTCGCCAAGATGTTCTAGAAGGTCGGTACTTAGGTGCCACGGTCGGGTGCCTGGGCACCAAAAACGGTTTGGCTTATATTCATTGAATTTGGAAGAATTTCAAAAAAGTGTCTGAAGTGGCCCTTGGTGATTTTCAGAACTTTATTAATAAGAAAGATTTCAAAACAAAAAGAGAGTCGTTTTTGGGTAGTTTTGACCACAATTGGAGTGGGTAGTCATCATAGTGAGAGTGTTGTGAGTCTTTGTGATTGTGAGTGTTTGTTGAGTCTTGTATGAGACTTGTGAGTGAAAATCAATCACAAAACTTCAGAGGATTGCTTGGAGAAGATTTTGAGATAAATATTTATACTTTTTTAAGTTTTATCTTGTTAACTTTAATTTTAATATATAACATATTTTGTTTTGTTATCCTCGTGAATTCTTAATAGTTTTCTTATTTTTCTCCTTGCAATAAGAAGTAATCATGTGTGGGGTTAAAATGTTTTAAAGATTTCTTTTATTCCATAAATTTGTGATGGTTTTTTCACTGATTCTTAATTTACTTTACAAACTGGTCATTTATGATGCTAAAATTCATTGTGTAACATAATGACCCAGGAGGGCTATGATTTCTCTCAACTAGTGAGTACTGCACTAAACCTTGGATGGAGGGGAGCCAACTCCAAAGATGAGTGCAAATAAATAAAGAAATAAGTTTTAATGGGCGCAGAATTGATGATTATAAAGTGGCAGGCTAGAAATTTTATGAATTTGGTCTTTAGTTTGGAACTTGAGGCTTGGTTGGTCCTAATAAAGAGGGCACAATATGTAATCTAGAAGTGATAGGCTAGAATCTACTCAGCACAACCATATCAAGCAGGAATTTAACTTTAGATTAGCCAATGTTCTTTATGCACTCAAGAGAGGGTAAAGAATAGGTATGCTCCTATTTATCACCAAACGTCATTTTTATCTTTAAGCATTTGATTCATACATGGATTACAATCTCTTTGCAAGGGGAAAGACTTTTTATTATAATCGTACTTCTTTGCATATTCTTAGTTAAGAAAATTTGCACTTACTTTTATCTTTAATTCAAAATCAGTAAACTTTAGTTTATACCCTTTTACAAACAGTTTGATATTATTCTCCTACAAATTTTGTTTACAACTTAAGCAGAAATATTTCTAAGTTGACATAGAATATCACTTATTCCCTGTGAGTTTGATATTGGGATTTTTGAAGAAAACTCTATATTACTTGAAACGATAAACATACTTACGTAGTGCCCATAGTGTGTAAGTCATTAATCAATTTTTTAACATATTTATTTTGCACACTAGTCGCTAAATATAAATTTGGTCAATTTTTTTGTCATCTTTCAGAACTTAAATAATTAAGCAATTGCAGGTCGGGTCAAGTTTTTGGTGTCATTGTTAAGGACTAGCAGGAGTTTTAACTTAGAGATTTTTATTTGATTGGAGATCTATTTTAGGAGAATTGAATTTTTATATTTTTTATTAGTATTTTTTTATTTCTGGAAAAAGAAGAAAACAGAAAAAATAATTTAAAAAATTGAAAATCAAAAAAATAAAAAATATATATCTTTATTTTGAGTGTTTTGTTTTACTTTTATTTTCTTAACTTTTTAATTTTGCATATGTAGTTTGAGATCTGAAGATTTAGTGCCTTGTGATTTTGAGTTAGAACGAACCATAAGAAAAAAATAAAAAACAAAAAGAACTTCACAATTCTCAAAAAAATAACACACATATCACAAAATTATTTTCATAATCAAACTGTTGAAAATGAACATCATAATATACAAACAACTTTAAAAGGACTATGCAAACCCTACAACAAATGAATTTCACTTTAGCATACAAACTTCTAGTGTAGCTGCTAATTCATTTGAACTTAAGCTTGATATTATTCAAATTATCAAAATGATCAATTTGGGGGAACACCATATGAGGATCCAAACTTACACCTTGCGAGTTTTTTAGAACTATGTGCTACATTTAAATATGATCGTGCATCAAACGATTCTGTTAGACTTGGACTTTTTTTTTTTAAGAAATAAAATTAAGTTGTGGTTAAACTCATTAGCACTTGGATCTATTAGAACTTGGGGAGAAGTAGCAAAAAAATTCTTACCTAAGTATTTTCCTCCTGAAAAATTGTTAAGCATAGAAATAATATTACCTCATTTACTCAGTATGAAGGCGAGTCAATATACAAAGCTTAGGAACAATTTAAAGAACTCCTCAAGAGGTGTATGTATCATGCCTTGTCGAACTGGTTAATTTTATTATGGGTCAGTAGGATCCCTTAGAACTATTATTTATACTGTTGTTAGAGGTTCATTAATGTCAAAACCATTTGATGAAGCTTACGATTGAAGAAATGGCTATGAATAATTTTCAATGGCCCTCTGAAAGGGTAAATCCTAAGAAACTAGTTGAAGTTCATGATAATAATGTAATTTCTATATTGCATCTTGATAGCGACTTTATATATGTTTAAAAATACAAGTTTTTAATACTATTGCCAGAAGATTTAATCCTCAGCAATGTCAGCAAAAAACTTAATAACGGTTATAGATTCGATGAAGATGTATATATTAAATATTCAATAATGGTAAAGTCACACTTATCAACGCAAGTATATGTATCACTCAAGTAATATAGGGCTCTAATGGAGTCCTAGATATCGATCCCACAGTGAGTAATATTAGAGCTACGAACTAACATTTTAGAAAATCAAGACTTAATCACAACAATATAATTCAAATTGCTTATCTGTCACTAATAGATAATTAAAATAAATATATAATTTTAATAACTCTTAAATAATTAATTATACTAATAAAGTTTCTAATATGATATTCAATATATAAGAAAGCATCTTTCTCCTTTTTAAGAAATTATAGTGAATGGATAAAGTGAATCAGTTCAAATTATATTGTGCCAAATAGAAGCATACCTATTCTTTACCCTTTGGTCCAGGCATAAAGAATATTGACTAATCCTATGCTTGGATATTGAATCTGCGACTAGGCTAGGAGGATACTGGCTCTCACTTCGGAGCTCCCACGTTCCCCTTGCCTGAGGGCTAACATCTACACTTCAGCACTGCTCTCACTTCGGAGCTCCCATGTTCCCCTCACCTGAGGGCTAACATCTACACATCAGCACCGACTCTCACTTCGGAGCTCCCACGTTCCCGCCTAAGGGCTAACATCTACACATCAGCACCCCGGATCTCACTTCGGAGCTCCCATGTTCCCCTCGCCTGAGGGCTAACATCTACACTTCAGCACCCAAATGGGACCGAATTGAGGATTTTAGTCTGTCACTCTAAAATCTCCAATTCTACGCCCGATAATAACCAAATTGGGGATTTTAGTCTGTCACTCTAAAATCTCCAATTTTACATCTGATAATTTTATTTCACTATTTATTTGAACCCAACTTTCAAGGGCTTTGACCTCCCTGAATCTTGGATGTAATATTCACTTTAATTGTAAAACTCAACATATTTTAACAAATCAATTGGCCAGATTGAAAGTAAATTAAGATCAAAGTGAAAAGATCATGCTGGCTCCCAAATCACATAAATCTCTTCCATAAAATTTTTCACCGATAGCACACGGTATGGTGAAACTACCTGGATCTTTTAATTTTTTAGGAAGCTTTTTATGAATAATTTCACTACACTCTTCGCTAAGTGCAACAGTTTCATTATCAGTGAACTTCATTTTCTTGTTCAGAATATCTTTCATAAATTTCACATAATTGGACATTTGCTCTAAAGCTTCTTGAAGAGAATATTTACCGTTAATTTCTTAAGAATTTCTAAAAATTTGGAAAATTCTTTATTATTTTTGTGTTGCTTCAATCTTTGAGGAAACGGTGGTAGAGGTTTCACCACAGTAATTATCATTGGTGTAAGTGGATATTCTAAATCTGGGTAATCATGATCCTTTTCTTTTTCCGTATCCATTTTCTCTTTTTCAGTTTCTGTTTCTTTCTGCATTCCTATTTTCAATTCTTTTCCACTTTGTAATTGTATCACTTTTATTTGTTCTTTTCCTTGATCTTTAGGATTTGGTTCCACAGTACTACTATCGCTTTGATTTGTTCTTTTCCTTGATCTTTAGGATTTGGTTCCACAGTACTAGGAAAAGTTCCCAGTGTTCGGTTACTAAGCGTAGTAGCGATGTGCCCTAATTGATTTTAAATATTCTTAATAGCAGTTCCTTGATTTTGTAATTGATTTCCTTGATTACTAAGTGCAGTAGCGATATGCCCTAATTGATTTTCAATATTCTTAATAGCAGATCCTTGATTTTGTAACTAAGTAAAGTAGCAATATGCCCTAATTGGTTCTCAATATTCTTAATAGCAGTTCCTTGATTTTGTAATTTCATGAATTTGTAATTGATTTCCTTGATTCTGTAATTGTTGACCCATGTTTAATATCAGCTCTATAATTTGTAATTGATTTCCTTGATTCTGCAATTGTTGACCCATGTTTAATATCAGCTCTTCCCCTTAATTGGTTCTCAATATTCTTAATAGCAGTTCCTTGATGTTGTAATTGATTTCCTTGAATCTGTAATTGATTTCCTTGATTCTGCAATTGTTACATGTTTAATATCAGCTCTTCCATAGACAACTTCTTTTCCTTAATTTGAGTGTTACTGTTTAATTTTTAGAATCATCTCTTCTATAGACAACTTCTTTTCCTTAATTTAAGTGTTACTGTTAAATCCTGGAGGATAATAATGTCTATAATTAACATTTCCTTGGTTGGTTGAATTTCCTAATGGGTTCACTGGGTTGTTCACCCATTATTGATTTGTAGAAGAATTGTTATTCCAATTAAAATTTGGATGATTCTTCCAACCTGGGTTATAATAGTTTGAATAAGGGTTGTTGGGTCTATTAATAACATTTAAAGTCTCATATGAAGTTTGAACATCCACAAATTGCCCAGATGAATTCTCTTCCATCATAGTGGCTGTTGGAGAATAATTCATTCCATAATGATCTAATTTCTTGGATATTACAGTAATCTATGAAGCTAACATAGATATTGCATCAAAATCATGGATACTAGCCACTCTTTTAGGATTTACCCTTTCAGAGGGCNACTTTAACTTTTTCAAGACTCAACCAATTTAAATCACCATTTCACAAATCTCAAGACAAGGAGAAAGACAGAGAAAACTACTCACATCAATTCAAATCACCATTTCACAAATCTCAAGACAAGGAGAAAGACAGAGAAAACTACTCAGAACTCATTGGGAAAACACAACAAAACTCGGAATTCATATATAAAATCAAAGTCATACAAACTACAACAAGAAAGACACAACAAAACTCAGAATTCATATATAAAAGCAAAGTCGTACAAACTACAACAAGTAAATAACACTTATCTCTAACTTCTCCCCAAAAAAAACTTCTCAAAGTTCCTCTGAATCTCTTCCTTTCTTTACAGCACACATAATTCCTCTTCAAAGAGGCAAGGAGGAAGAAATCTCTCACTTTTCCTCCACTCTTACAATCTCTCGAAGAATTCCTCACATTCTAACTTTAAAGTAAACTCTCTACACACTACTGGGACTCTTGGACGTTGTTCTAACCTTCCAACTCCTCGAACTCTCAAGCCTCCCTTCCAATTTTCAGCCAAAGTCTTCTTTTAAAGTTGTAGAAGAGTTTTCCCAAGAGTTGCCTAAACATCCCTTAAAAAATCGTCCACATTCAATGCATCTTTAGAAATAACCGCCGATCTCGTCGTCAGTGGCCTTGAGGGCACCGTCGGCGAGTCTTCTAAATTATTTGTCTGAAGTCTCGGGAAAATTTCGTCGTCGGCGTCGTTGGGCTCGCCATCGGTGCCCTAGTTCAAATCTTCACTTTTTGATCTTTTTCGCTCCAAATTCGCTCCTTTTTTCATATTTTTTCTCCAATGACCATAATTCATCATACCTGTAACAAAACATCAAAAATATATTTCTTTAAAGTTCAATATCATAAAAAATAGTGTAAAATAGGTATGAAAATCTCAGCATATTTTCCTTTGGTCAAAATCCCCCAAACTTAACTATTACTTGTCCTCAAGTAATTTTAGCAATATATTTTCCTTTGGTCAAAATCCCCCAAACTTAACTATTACTTGTCCTCAAGTAATTTTAGTTCTACATAAAAGTTATGATCTATTGTAATAAAGTTTTAATTCAAAAATACTATAAGTTTGATTTAAGATATATAAAAGTTATGATCTATTGTAGTAAAGTTTTAATTCAGAAATACTATAAGTTTGATTCATAAAAATTATGATCTATTGTAGTAAAGTTTTAATTCAAAAATACTATAAGTTTGATTTAAATTCTTTGGTCAAAATCCCCCAAACATAACTATTACTTGTCCTCAAGTAATTTTAGTACTACATATTTGGTCAAAATCCCCAAAACTTAACTATTACTTGTCCTCAAGTAATTTTAGTACTATATAAAACTTTGGTTAAAATCCCCCAAACTTAACTATTACTTGTCTCAAGTAATTTTAGTACTACATAAAAGTTAATCTATTGTAGTAAAGTTTTAATTCAGAAATGCTATAAGCTTGATTTAAGTAAATATCATAGTGAGATTTTTAGAAAAAATTCAAGTAATTAATTTGATTATGTAGCTACAAGATTATCTAGTCATCAAGTTTAAGAGTTCTAGTCTTCTATTCATTTCAAGAATGATTATATGTTGTAATATCAAGTCACTTAGAATATTCAAATGATAGAAACTTCATGAGAACACTACTAGTAAAAGAACTAATCTATAAATATAAGTTCAGGAATGTATTTAGGTTTTTCCTTCAGGTAGGTCCAATGAAGCCAATTTTTGATTAGGCATCTCCTCAAGCTTCTCCTCACTTTCATATTTTTTCTTTCTTCTTTTCTTTTCTCTTTTTCATTTGGATTGCTTTCATTATATATTTTTCTTTTCTTTTCAGGGATTGTTGTCAATCCTTTCTTTTTCTTTTTTAATGAGGATTAACTATATTGGATAGTTAATTGTTGTCAATCCTTTCTTTTTCCTTTTTCAAGTGAGGATTACTATATCTGGATAGCCTTTCAGGGTTTGTTGTCAATCCTTTCTTTTTCCTTTTTCAAGTGAGGATTACTATATCTGGATAGCCTTTATATTGTCAATCCTTTCTTTTTCTTTTTCAAGTGAAGATTACTATATCTGGATAGCCTTTAATAAATTTGAACATCACCTTTCTTTCCCTAAATTTGAAACTCAAAGCATTCCATTACCTTATAAATACTTTTTACATCATTGAGCCCCAATTATTTCTTCTCAAATGAATTTCTGGATTCTTAACACTTCAAAATATAGTTTCCTTTACTGTAAATAGTTAACTATAGTCTTATTCTCTTATACTAAATATCTTAATCTACAAAAATATTCCTTTAAATCTACCATAATATTTAAATATCTACAAAATATAGTTTCCTGAATTAAATTCACTACATAAAATCATATTAATAATTTTTGAAAATATTTAAATTGAGAACATCTAATAGTTAATCTTTTTCTTCCCTCCCCCAAACTTAAATTTTTCAATATGGAATGATACAAGTGGAAAGAAAAATTCTAAATATAAATCATAGCTCAATAATTTAAGCATTTTCATCATTCTGAAATTTTTGCAGTCCTTCTCAAAATTTCTACTTCACCTGGTCTGTAACATTAGTAGATTTCTACACATATCATTTTCATCATTCTGAAATTTTTGCAGTCTTCTAAAAATTTCTACTTCACCTGGTCTGTAACATTAGGAGCTTTCTATACATATAAATCATTAGAGTTTGGGTAATGAAATTTTGAAAAAAGTATGAAACTAAACATTATACAAACACAATATTTTGCTAACACATCCACAATACTAAACAAAAAAATTACAATTAAAATGCAAAATAAAAATTACATCACATTACAAATTAACAAATTTCAACTACCACACCAACAATTATAACAATAATTAAAATTATCCAATTACAACATAACAATGAAAATGAAAGTACAAACACACAAATATCTATTTCTATTACAAAAATTACAAAAATTACAAAAGTAAAAGTAAAAGTACATCAATTACTATCAAATATCAAAATCTAAAACTATGTCTTTGTCTCCTTGGTCAGCAGGTAGATTAGGCTGATACTGAGTATATCGGGGGAATTCAGGAAAAATAACATCAAGCTCACCTCTGTAATGCTGGGCTTGAACTTTGTAGTAAGCTATCTCAAAGTCTAAATGCCTCTATAGGTACTCACTATCATAATTATTTCTATGTTCTAAACCTCCAATCCTTTCATTTATTAACTCTAGACTCTTTTGCTGCAAGGTCAACTTATTCATTAAATCAGTCAGGGTAGGGGAACTAAAAGGTGGAAGGTTATAACTAGTAGAGGGGATATCTCTACTAGTATAATGTTCTTGACTCCTATTCTAAGTTCTCAATTTTTCATGGGATTCATATGTCTTCAAATTAGCTTTACTAATGGGTTTCATATGGTAAACCCATCATTCATCTCCAAATTCTACTCCAGAAAGTTTACAAATTGTATAAATAAGTTCAGGATGTCCTATTCATCTCCTCCAGCTTCCACTCCAGAAAGTTGGCAAAGTACATAAATGAGGTCAGGATGTCATAGACCTCCACTCGTTTCACTCCTTGTCGTGGTTAATATATTCTTAAAAATGATTCTCCCCACATTTATACTTATGTTATCCTGAATACAGAAATTCAGAATAGCTCTATCTCTTGTTACCTCATTATGGTGATAGGTCGATAACTGTGTAGAGGAAATAAAATAGTGTCATGCTTTAGATGTGGCATTCAACATGGAAGCAGAAAAATTTTCTCGTTCTCGTTGCTTTATCTTCCATGTTCCTTTCTCATTAGTAAGAAAGTTGATCACATTTTTCAGTGGGCCTTCCATTGTACTGAAGGTTTCATAATGGCAGTTATAAGATTCTGGGACTTCATAAAAAGGAGTTAATGCGGGCGACACTAAATTTAATAAAAAATCCCTGCAGTTGAACGATTCCATCCTCAGAATAGAACACGTTGGCATAAAACTCTTTTACAATATTAGCAGCAGCCGTATTGGTGGTGTAACAAAAGTTTTGCCACCTCCGCTCGATAATAACTAGTTCAATTTCTCCTCCCAGACTCTCAAAAACGATCTTGTATACATTTCTTTCCTTCAAATACTGAAGTAAACCTCGATTGAGTCTTCACATTGACGAAGCAAGACTCGTCAAACTCAAGTAGCTTCTTTTGTCGTAGAGCCATTTCAATCTAATAAAAATTATAGAAAAATTCCAAAATATACTTCAAATATGCAAATAATTACTTCCAAGAGTGATTCTAAGAGTTCAAAACTAAATTCCATGAATTTCTTCCCAATATTTTCTTCACATTCTCAAATTTTTTGGATCTCCTCAAATGTTAAAGAAATTCATGGTGAAAATTAAATATTTTTAGTTTGGAGTGAAGCTCTTACCAAGAGATAATCAAATCCGGTGTCTAAATGCCTTGAAATCTCCCCTAAATTCAAGATCGCTCAAACCCTAGGTCAAAATTTTCATTTTTTTAGGAAGAGGATGATGAATTGTGGCAGTTGACTGGTCAAAATCGCGGTTAAAGGTGTTTTTCCGGGATCTCACCGTCGGTGGGGTCTTCGGCACCGTCAGTGAGCTCTATTGGATTAATATCTTAAGTCTCAGGAAAAGTCTGCCGTCGGCGGCGTCGAGGGCACCGTCGGCGGCATCGAGGGTGCCGTCGGCGAGCTCTATTGAATTGGTTCAATTTTCAAAAATTTTTTTTATTTCGATCGATTTCAAGCCTCAACAACATCTTTTCAATCATTATAAACATAATTTTAAGTGATTAAATGATGTACTATCATAAATAAACATTCACAACACAAAAAATCACAATTATATATAAATTCCAAGGGTTACAATACACGTTACACGTCACGCCTAAGTTTGGTATTTTCTCAACCTTAATACATCAATTCAGCATCGGAATCCAAGCCACAACACTCAAAATGCTGAAAACAAACATCTTATGCTCAGTCTCAACTATACAAAGATCTAAAAGCAAAATTTTAAAGCAAAGCAAACATAAAGTTCAAATCAAGTTACACTATTCCTTAGGTTCAGTGCAAGATTCTCCTCTGAGATCACCCATTGATTGCACATGAACAAAGAGGTTATAGAAGGTTCGGTATGGAAATTCTTCAGTAGAGTCCTCTTCTATCAATTTCATCCTTCTCATCAGCCGTAATCTTCGGTATGTCTAGAGTGATCAAAATGTTCTTTCATCCTCCAGTATAGATGATCGAATAAATCAGAGATATTGTTAATTGCATTCATAACACTTTGTGCCTCCTCCAATTTCTTGATTCTGCACAGGTTCACTAGTGTTTTGTCCAGAATTAAAGGTTGAATAGGCAGTGAATTCTGAGACGATTGATCTACCATAATAGTCATACCATTTTCATTTTCATTGGTTGGGAATCTCTCAGTTGGGTCTAAGGGCTTCCAAGGTAGAAGTACATTTTCCCAATTTTCATGAGATACTTGGAACTGACTGCAAAGTAATAAAATTGTTGAAGGATGTCCAAGCCCATAAGTTGATCCATGAACGATCAGGCCCAAAACAGACTTCACAATTATAGATCCAATATCGATTGGCAGTCCCATTTGGATGTTGTAATTTAGAATAGCACTTTCCTTAGAAACTTTACCGATCCACATCTTCGGTAACAGTTTTACAGAAATGAATAAGTGCCAGTGTTTAAAAATGGGGTTTAGAAGTGTCACAGAAAAACTAACATACACGTTTTCTCTCATTTTCCAGTCTTCAGTTTCATCCGTTAAATCTTGGTAAATCTCATTCATTAGATTTCTTGTCGAGACGAAGTTGGAATAATGGCAGACATGAACATTCTCAATCATATATAACTCATTGATCCATGCAGGAGTAAAAGTTATCCATCAACCTCGCACATAGACGACTCCTTGGTTGATTCCATGCAAATTAGCATAAAATTCCTTCACCACATAAACAACTACGGCGGTTGTAGTGTAGCACAGAACTTCCCATATTCGTCGCACAATCATCTCTTCAATTGTTGTCAAAGGATTATTCAATCCTCGATTCACGAATCATTGTTCCTTGATTAATCTTTTCTTTGTCAGTACCTTGTTGAAGATTCGCTGCACCTCGGCACTAATGAACTTTCTCCGGTTGAACTCTCGCATTCTATGGTTTTCAGGCGAATTGGACGCCATAGGGATTTGGTGGAGTTTCACTTTGTTTTTGGGGAAATATGAACTTAGGAATCGAATTTTGAAGTTTAAAAGGAGTAACTCCCGCCTAAAACCGCCAAAAACCGTCCATTCAAACTCTAGAAATTGTCATCCCGCTGGTCTCACAGTCGACGACATCGAGGGTGCCGTCGGCGAGCCTTTAGAATTTAATTGCCTGGACTCTCAGGAAAAACCCTCTGTCGGCGGCGTCAATGGCGTCGACGGCGCCCAAGGAAAAAATTGCACAATTTTGCTCTGGTCTGAATGCGTTCCAATTTTTCTCTATGGATCCAATTTTTATGATAATTCAAAGGTAAATATGAGTAGTAGAGTTCAATAGTACCACAAACTAACAATAATTTCAAATAAAACTACTATAATCGCAATAAAAATAACGATAATTATAGGTTGCCTCCCATAAAACGCTCGGTTTAACGTCGTCAGCCCGACCTATTCAGGTAGTTTTTAGGTTGACTGATCATTAAAACCTCTTTAAAATTTGGTCTTTAACCTTCAAAATACTATTTTAATCTGTGTCCATTTACTTTAAATCTATTTCCAGTATTTTGATCTTCAATTTCAACAGCTCCGTAAGTNGACTAACAATAATTTCAAATAAAAACTACTATAATCGCAATAAAAGTTAAGATAACTATGGGTTGCCTCCCATAAAGAGCTTAGTTTAACGTCGTCAGCCCGACCTATTAAGGTGTTATTCAGGTTGACTGATCATTTAAACCTCTTTAAAATTTGGTATTTTACCCTCAAAATATGGTTTTAATTTGTGTCTATTTACTTTAAATCTATTTCCAGTCTTCTGATCTTCAGTTTCAATAGCTCCGTAAGTATAAACTTGAGTCACAGTAAAGGGTCCTAACCAATGAGACTTCAATTTCCTGTAAGTATAAACTTGAGTCACAGTAAATGACCCTAACCAATGAGACTTCAATTTTCCAGGGAATAACTTCAGCCTAGTGTTGTAAAGTAAAACTTTTTGTCCAAGTTCAAAGTTTTTCTAGTTAATCTTCTGATCATGCCATAAATTTAGTTTCTCCTTGTAAATTCTATCATTATCATAAGATTCATTTCTTAATTCTTCCAATTCTTTTAATTGTAACAATCTCTTCTTACCAGCATCTNTATTTCCAAGTGAGGATTATTATATTTGGATAGCCTTTAATGATTTTGAACTTTACTTTTCTTTCCCTAAATTTGAAACTCAAAGCATTATTTCGTAGTTTTTACATCATCGAGCCCCAATCTCTCCTTCTTAAAACGAATTCCCAGATTCTTAATACTTTAAAATATAGTTTCCTTTACTTTAAATAGTTAACTATAATCTTATACTTTAAAATATAGTTTCCTTTACTTTAAATAGTTAACTATAGTCTTATTCTCTTATACTAAATATCGTTAACAAAATAATTTTCATTATAAAAATATTCCTTTAAATCTACCATAATATTTAAATATCTGTTTACAAAATTAATTTTTCTTAAAAAATATTCCTTTAAATCTATCATAATATTTAAATATCTATAAAATATAGTTATCTGAATTTCCTGAATTAAATTCACTACATAAAAAATATTTCTTTAAATTTACCATAATATTTAAATAGTTACACACTTCAAAATATAGTGTCCTTTACTTTAAATAGTTAACTATAGTCTTATTCTCTTATACTAAATATCTTAATCTACAATATTATTTTTTATTGCAAAAATATTTCTTTAAATCTACCATAATATTTAAATAGTTACAAAAAATATAGTTAGCTGTAAATTTCGTTATAAAAATATTTCTTTAAATCTACCATAATAATTAAATAGATACAAAAATATAGTTACCTGAATGATAGTTAACTATAATCTTATTCTCTTATACTAAATATCTTAAGTTACAAAATTAATTTTCATACAAAAATATTTCTTTAAATCTACCGTAATGTTTAAATGGCTACAAAAATATAGTTACCTGAATTAAATTCACTACATAAATCATATGAATAATTTTTGAAAATATTGAAATAGAAGACATCTAACAGTTAATCTTTTTCTTCCCTCCCCCAAACATAAATTTTTAAATATGAAATAATACAAGCAGAAATAAAAACTATAAATATAAATCATACCTCACTATTGTAGGCATTTTCATCATTCTGAAATTTTTGCAGGCCTTCTCAACATTTCTATTTTACCTGGTCTGTAATATTAGGAGCTTTTTACACATATAAATCATTAGAGGAATTTCTTGGTAATGAAATTTTGAAATAAGTATAAAACTAAAACATTAAACAAGCACAATATTTCTTAACACACAAAACTAAACAAAACCATTATAATTAAAATGAAAAAATAAAAATCACATTACATTACAATCCACAAAATACTAATCAACATCTATTAAACTACACATGAAAATTGAACTACCACTCTAACTTTGTAATAAAAATTAAAAGTATCCAAGTACACAGAATAATAAAAATGAAAGTCCAAATACACAAACATCCATTTCTATTACAAAAACTCACAAAAATAAAAATACAAATATAAGTACATCAATTTCATTCAATATTAAAATCCCAAGCTATATCTTCATCGCCTTGATCAGCAGTTGGATTGGGTTGATACTGAGTATATTGGGGGCACTTAGGAAAAGTAACATCAGGCTCACCTCTGTAGTGTCGGTCTTGAGCTTCATAATAAGCTACCTCAAAATTTGAATGCCTCTAAAGGTACTCACTATCATAATCGTATCGATATTCTAAAGCTCCAATCCTTTCATTTATCAACTCTATTCTCTTCCGCTTCAAGGTCAACTCATTCGTAAAATCAGAGAGAGTTGGGGACTAGAAGGTGGAAGGTCATAACTTGTAGAGGAGACATCTCTACTAGTAGAAGGTTCTTGACTTCTAATCCCAGTTCTCCATTTCTCATGGGATTCCTAAGTTATGAAATTAGCTTTACTAATGGGTTTCATAGGAAAAACCCATTCTTCATCTCCAAATTCTACTCAAGATAGTTTGGAAATTGTATAAATACGTCCAGGATATCCTAGACCTCCACTAGTCTCACTCCTCGCCGTACTCAATATATTCTTAAGAATAATTCTCCCCACATTTATAGTTCTATTATTATGAATACATAAATTCAGAATAGCTCTATCTCTAGTTACCTCACTATGGTGATAGGGAGGTAACAGAGTAGAGGAAATGAAATAGTGCCATGCCTTAGAAGTGGAATTCGGCATGGAAGCAGAAAAATTTACCCGTTCTCGCTGCTTTATCTTCCATGTTCCTTTCTGATTAGTGAGAAAGTTGATCACATTATTTAGGGGGCCTTCCATTGTACTAAAGGATTCATAGTGGCAGCTATAAGAGTCTGGAACTTCGTAAAAAGTGTTGATGCGGGCGGTAGTAAACTAAGCAGAAAATCCACGCACTTGAACGATTCCGTAATCAGAATAAATTACATTGGCGTAGAACTCCTTCACAATGTTTGCATAAGCTTTATTGGTGGTGTAACAAAAGTTTTCCCACCTCAGCTCTGCAATAACTCCTTCAATTTCTCCTCCCAGACTTTCAAAAACTCAATCTTGTATACACTTCTTTTCTTTAAATACTGAAGTACATTTTGTTTGAGCCATCGCATTGACGAAGCAAGACTCGTCGAACTCAACTCTTCCCTTTTGATGTGGAACCATTTCAATCTAATCAAATTATAGAAAAATTCCGAAAATTACTTCAAATATACAAATCATGGCTTCCAATGGCAATTCAAAGAGTTCAACATTAAGATCCGTGAATTTCTTCCCAAAATTTTTTCACATTTTCAAAATTTTCGGATCTCCTCAATGTGGAAGAAATCCATGGTGAAAATCAAATATTTTTAGCTTGGAGTGAAGCTCTTACTTAGAGATGTTCAAGTTCGGTGCCAAAAAGCTTTGAAATCGCTTCAAATCCAAGATCTCTCAAGCCCTAGTTCGAAAATGACATTTTTAGGAGGAAGGAGATGATAAATAGTGGTTGTTGACTGGTCAAAATCGCGGTTAAAGGTGTTTTTTCGTGAGCTCGCCGTCAGCAGGGTCGATGGCGTCGTTGACGTGCTTTATTGGAATTAAAATACTAACTCTCGAGAAAATCTCGCTGTCGCCGGCGTCGACGGCGCCGTCGGCGGCGTCGACGTCGCCGTCGGCGGGCTCTATTGATTTTGTCCAAATNTCTAAACTATGAAAATTATGGAGTCAGTTTGACTTCATCTTTTTCAAAACTAAAATTTTTTAACGTCCTTCCGAAGCGGGCAGCAGGATTTCAATTCCGATGATCGACAGCTTCTTACGGGCAAACCCCACACCAAAAATAGTGCCGACAGCTTCNTACGGGATTTCAATTTCGATGACCGACAGCTTCTTACGGGCAAACCCCACACCAAAAATAGTGCCGACAACGTACTATCATCTCTTCAATTGCAGTAGAGGGATTATTCAATCTGCGATTTATGAATCCTCATTCCTTGATTAATCTTTTCTTCGCCAGTACCTTGTTGAAGATTCACTGCACTTCCGCACTAATAGACTTTCTCTGGTTGAACACTCGCATTCTGGGATTATCAGGGGAATTGAAAGCCATAGAAATGAATTTGGTGGAGTTTCACTTCGCTTTTGGGGGAAATATGAACTTGTGAATCGAATTTGGGAGTTTAAATGGGGTAACTCCCGCCCAAAAATCGCCAAAAACTGCCATTCAAACTCCAAAAACCGCTATCCCGCCAGTCTCGCCATCGGCGGCGTCGAGGGCACCGTCGGTGAGCTTTCTGTACTTAATTTGCCTGGACTCTTGGGAAAAACCCACCGTCGGTGCCCAAGGCAAAAATTGCACAATTTTGCTCTGGTCTGAATGCGTTCCAATTTTTCTCTATGGATCCAATTTTTATGATGATTCAAGGGTAAATAAGAGTAGTAAAGCTCAATACTACCACAGACTAACAATAATTTCAAATAAAAACTACTATAATCGCAATAAAAGTTAAGATAACTATGGGTTGCCTCCCATAAAGAGCTTAGTTTAACGTCGTCAGCCCGACCTATTAAGGTGTTATTCAGGTTGACTGATCATTTAAACCTCTTTAAAATTTGGTATTTTACCCTCAAAATATGGTTTTAATTTGTGTCTATTTACTTTAAATCTATTTCCAGTCTTCTGATCTTCAGTTTCAATAGCTCCGTAAGTATAAACTTGAGTCACAGTAAAGGGTCCTAACCAATGAGACTTCAATTTCCCAGGGAATAACTTCAGCCTTGTATTGTAAAGCAAAACTTTTTGTCCAAGTTCAAAGTTTTTCTAGTTAATCTTCTGATCATGCCATAAATTTAGTTTCTCCTTGTAAATTCTATCATTATCA